>PVKH010000532.1:19755-36940 GCA_004027955.1 Chaetophractus vellerosus
TTTTGCTGATTGTGCTGGTTTGAGTCTTTTGAAGACCCCAGAAAAATTATTTTCTTAAACTAAGCCATTTCTGTACATGCAAACCTATTGTATGCAGGCTTTTTCATTAGAGTCAGTTAAGAGACTTTTTGATTAGATCACTTTTATTAGCTCACTTCAGTTAAGGGCCTGTGATTAAATTATGGGATCCAGGGTGGATCTTAATCCTTTACTGGAGTTGTATATAACCTGAGGAGCCAGAGAAAGAGCTGCCATTTTACCCTGCCATGTGAGAGAGGACTCCAGGATCACCTGCAACCCAGAGGCTGAGAGAGAGAGGGTGTGGAAGGCCAAGAGATGAGCCGTGTGCCTGATCACCCACAGCTTAGATGAGGAAGAAAGTGAGCCTGGAGGAGAAGGCAAAGATGGGCCACCATTTTGCCTTGCCATGGCAAGAGTTTAGGACAACCAGCATCCAATCTTTTGTGAGACAGCATCTCTAGATGCTTCATTTGGACAGTTTCAAAGCCTCAGAACTGTAAGGCTTTACCCTAATAAATTCCCATTATAAAAGCCAACCCATTTCTGGTATTATGCATTGGTAGCCCTTAGCAAACTAAATCACTGGTGATCCTTGGTCCTGGGCTCCTGTCACACAGCAATAAACACGGCAGCATCTCCTGGCGTCTCCCTTTTGTTCTGGATTCTGCTGATGTTCAGCTTCTGGTTGATCCCTCTGTAGCTTTCCCACTCCCTGTTTGAATTTCATTGTGCTTTTAAAGGACTCCAGGTAATAAGTTTAAGACTCATTCCAATTGAGATGGGCCACACTTTAATTGAAGTAACCTATTCAAAAGTCCTGGGTTCACACTCAGGAATGGTCTAAGCTTAAGAACATGTTTTTCTGGGGTACATAGCTCCAAACAATCACACTTATAGACAAATTTATCATGAATTCTGGAAATTATATTTCCTGTTAACAGATAGGATAGTTTTTTCATTACTTTATTTTTCAAATAATTTGCCATGGTATTGCCTTTGCTCTAAGAAAACAGTGGAAAAAGAATGCAAGAGAAAAAATCTTCATTAGAATTTTGACTTTTTTTAATTGTCTTTCATTTAGGTCTGGTCCAACTATCTGAAAGTTTGGGATTTAATGACTTCATGAGATCTCTTCCATTATACCTTTGAGTTGGTCCCATTTTCTTAATTGGAGAAATATGTTTAAATTATCTGAGAGCCATATTTGCTCTCCTTGCTTGCTGCCCCAGGATATGTGAGACTAGAAACTCTAGCAAAAATAGTCTTAATTTACTTGCTAAGATTCACTTTCTTGGTAGGAATAATTTTGATAGTAGGGAAAGTACTTTCACATTGTATTGTTTCACTGGCAAATAATACATTGCATTTGTGTCTTTCTTTGCAGAGTCTAGAGCCTTTAGATTCATTATCCAATTAATCCTCCCAACATTGCTGTAAAGTAAGAAAGGGGAGTAAATTCCCATTCAACATGTAGGGAGAGTAAATGATTTATACTATGACACCAAACCAGTATAAAGCAGAGTTAAGGAAACTGCTTAGGGCTTACCTTTATTGCGATATTGGATCATTATTTCTCATATTATAAGAACCTCTTCAGAGATAACTGATACTAGGAGTTGGGAACTGGATAGATTTCTTCATATATAATTATAACAGTATTCCCTAAAATGGCCTTTTGAAATAGTAACTAGTAATATAAATTCATTTATTTTGGCAAGCAATACTGTGTGATATTTTAATGAGATATGAAATAAAATCACTTTTGTTTTCTAGTTATGTAAGCTAATTGCCAGTATTAGAATTCATTAATAAGTGAGCGCAGAACCGAATAAGTTTTTTGTCTTTATCCCTGTCTATTATTAATAACTAGTTTAATCTACCTTCTTTTATGCAAGAGGATTATGCAGCTAAATCTCATTTTTATTTAATCATTTCAATCATGTTTTCTACAAGTGTTTTTCTTTATTCATATAGAAACAATTCAAAGAACACCTTAATTTTATTGGTATCATTATTTTAAATTAGATTTAATTCAACCTGTAAAAATAAAAAATATCAAATATTTAATTTCTTACCTATTTCTCCACTCCCCACCTTTTCTTGCTGCATACAAAAGCTAAGAAAATGACTGTCTGCATGATACGTTTGACTACAACCCAAAAGTTGAAATGCCAGAAATCCCAGATGCATGAAGTTCCCTGCAGGATTTCAAGCCCAAATCTGCAGTCCAGGGACTCCTAGACATTTAGATTAGCTTCAGCTGCATACTTGAACTTTAAAGGAACACAAATTTGGACTCATTTGAGATTTTCTTTTTCTAAGTCAGTAGATATTAGATCTGAAAGAAACTTTTAAAATGTCTTTAATTTCTCCTTTGCATAAAGCAACTTTAGCAATAAATGAAAGCTAAAGGTCCACAGTCTCCCGAAATATGATCAGCGGGGTCCCTGCTCACTCTGGTGGGTTGATGCCATCTTATGGAACTCAACATTCACTACATCACATGTTGTACTAACCACAGAAACCCAGGTTCCAGGAGAAGGACTCAGAACTTAAATTTAGCCCACAGAAATATGTTTCACTGTGTAAATAAAAGGCACCAGATTAAATACCAAATTCTATGTAAGATTTTTTATGTTCTTATTTTTTAAATTGCCTATTATTAATCAGACATAAATAAGATTCATTTCCCTCTGGTAATGTTAACAGAGTTGCTTTTAAAGCAAATACACAAGCATATTTCAGAAATTCAGAAGAAGATTATTTAATTCACATATTATTCTGTTCCTTGTTTCTTCCTTGTTCTATTATTTTAACCTTAATTCCCTGGTCTCAAATTATATATAGACTCATAAGTTACTCAAATGAGGCTGCAACTTGACTAAACAAATCTGTTTCATCTTTAAATTATATTTGTGCTAATATTGAGACAAGGCATAAATACTAAGCCAGGGGAGAATTACCTAGCAAAGGCCCTTTCCTGAGAAGACCTTGTATGAGGAGTATAAACATGGGGTTTAGAAGCCTCAGTGGCTACTGATCATATTAGGGAATGAATGAGGAGGAATTCAGAAGACATCTGTACTTTTTAGTAAAAGAAAAATAAATGCTTTCAGAAGGTACGTTTATTTTATTAAATTGAGAGCTCTAAAATCTGGGATCATTTATTGATCTAAGTTCGATATTCCATGACTCCCTGTCTCAGTTTGCCAGGCTGGTATGACAAATGCCACACAATGGCTTGGCTTAAACAACAGAAATGAATTGGCTTATGGTTTCAGAGGTTAAACAGCTTGCTTGCTTCTACCCTAGATTGGGAGCGTATGGCTGGTGGGCAATCCTTGGGTCCCTGTCTCACCACATGGTGAGGTCTTCTCCTTTCTCTTTCTGTTTCCTGCTAACTTCCAGATTCCAGCTCCTCCCCATGGCTTTCTCCGCGTCTGAAATTCTTCTGCTCATAAAGGATTCCAATAATCTAGATTAAGACCCAACCTTATTCAGTTGGGCCACAATAAAAATAAAGTCTTCAAGAGATCCTATTTACAATGAGTTCATAGCCACAGGAATGAATGAAGATTAAGTACACATCTAAATTGTTGTACATAGTTCAATCAATCACACTCCCAGACCAGGCTGATAATCAGAATTTCCTGGGTTGCTTTTATGTTATGCTATCTGCCCAGGAAATCGTCCTATTCTGACTCCTAGGCCATAATTTGGAAAGGGGTCACCAGTTGGTGGAATCTGCCTAGATTCCCAGTTCCAGGGATTGGCTACACTTCATATTTTTTTCCAATTGTCATCCCCTGGATGTTCGCAACCTGGAAGAATTAAGTAACATTTCTTGACCACATTCCTCTGTATGACCTCCTAACTGCTCTGCTGAAGCATTTGTCAAAAAATATTAAGGAGAAAACCCTGTGAGTCTGTCATGTCATGAGCAAACTTGAGATTTTCAGGAATAGTTTCATGGAAACTACACATACGCCTTGGTGTTGTTCTTTTAATCCTTATCCTCAGTAGCCTCAAAAGGAGTCCAGGAGGGGGTCAACAGTAATATACTGAATGAAAGCTGATCCCCAATAGAGCAAAACTTGATCATTAAGTGCCCATCCCATTCTTGTGATGCTACAGTTGAATCAGCCATTTTTGTCCCATCTACTATAACCACAGTTAGAGGTTTAGATGCAAATCATTTTTTCCAGTTCCTCCTGTCATATAATTCTGCTTAAACTTTTTCCATTTTCTTTTACCTTGCCTTGCTACCCTCACCTTTATCTCTACAACCTGAGAAGCTAACTTACCCTCTTTATTCCTACTACATTTGTTGCTATCTTCTCTTATTTTTATCCATTCTACTCTTTCATTTCTTTTTTCAGACGAACAATGGGCATTTAACTATGAGAGTTACTATATTCTTTCAGAGCACCTCTTCAAGTATTTTTTTCTCTTCTTTTTTTTTTTTTTTCAGTGACAGCATCATTTTCATGCTCCAGCCATTTTGATCACCATGGTCAACTCAGATGGTAAAGAGAATATTCACATTGTGGTTTTGGATTGTGACCACAAAGGAATTGGAAAAGAAATCAATACAAATTTATCCAGTCTTGAAGACGGCTGCCTTAGCTTGCAGATCCTTAACTGGCTTTGAAGCCAGTCTCCACAGCAGACCCCAAATTATCAACTTAATCATTCTTGCCAATGCTTCTGTACACTAGGGTCAACAGGGATGATGTCTACAAGGTCTATTCATTGTTGAAATTAGAATGTACGTAGTGTTTTCTTAATGGCAATTGAGAAAGCCATTGAATAGTATCTCCTTTAAGGGAACTTATTTTAAAGATAAAAATTGAATGGTAACAGCTATAAACTGGGAAATCTTTGCTAGAATATGAATGTCTCTGTCTTTTCCTTCCAAAGGTGCATGTCTGCAAAAGAGTGTGGTTGGTACTAGAGAATGGGTAGTTGCAAGGAAAATAAATGTGAGAGAAGTTAAGGAAATTGTGTAAGTTTAACACAAGAGGACTCATGGTTTAGGTCAGAGGTTGGGAAACTTTTATGTGAAGAGCCAGAGACTAAATATTTTAGACTTTGTGGGTTACAGAGTATCTGCCACAACTGAACTCTGGTGTCACAGGAAAGCAGTCATAGACAAACAAATGAGCTTAGGGTTGCTGTGTTTCAACAGTCCTTACCAGAACAAGCTACAGGCCAGATATGGCCCATGGACCATAGTTTGTCAACATCCCAGATTAGACTATACTTAAAGCTTGGTGCAATTATGTTACGGAAAGAGAACATGAGCTATGGGTTCAAGATCTATCTCTGACACTAGCTGGTCAGGGACAACATTTTTACCTGCTAGCAAGCAAAATCTCATCATCTGTAAAATGAGAGAGTTAAACTCATTTTTGCTAAAGTTGCTCTGCTCTAAAATTATGTTTACTCTGTGCTCATTTCTCTTTTCTTCCTGCAATTAAGAAGAAATTTTAATTGCTTTCTTTTTATAAGGACGATTATAAATCATTCAGAAAATCATTCTAATCATTTTAATATTTGAAATTTTTGGTTTCTCTGTTAGAGAGAAAGGAAGGAAAGTTTTATTCCAAATGTATGGACTGTTTTCTTTGTTTTTATTCTGTTTGCATCATCAGAATTTGTCATAACTCCCTTGGAAAATCACAGCAAAAAAACAGGGCACACGAAGCCCTGGTGAATACAGGACAGATACACAGAGGCCAGAGGCTTTTTTTTTTTTCTGATTAGATTCTACCTGATTTCAGGAAAAAACACCTGTTGTTTGCTTATAGTAAAACATTCATTTTATTTCAACCCTTATTCCTGCCCAAACAGCCTTGTTTCTAGAACCAATTGCCTGTGTTGACCTACTCCAAGGTTTGCAAAGCTGACCCCTTTTCTGGACTTCTGCAATCATAGTGTCTGCATCTCTATCATCCCCAACCTTTCTACCTCTGGAGTTACTGCTTGGCATGTTTAATAGTTAAATTTCTTTGTACAAATAAGAAAACATAATAGTTTAAAATCCTCCTGGAACCTAGTGTAACCTTGAACAGCCCTGTACTCTACCAAATCCAGCCTGGGCAAGTCCTTTATATTTTAACCTACCCCACTGAAGGATCTGACCTCCAAAGTGATATTAACCATTCTTTCAGTCCACACTTCGGCTTGGGTCTCACCAAACAAGACTTATGCATCTATTAAACCTACATTCAAATATGGAAAACTACAATGTCATGAAAGAAAGACCTCAACAATTCAATTAAATATAATGCACATTTGTTGATTGCTCATTCTATGTCAGACACTTAACTAAGCAAAAGGATTCAAACTAAATAATCATTTCACCTAGGATTCTACCATATCGGAGTACTGAGTATGGGCAGCAGTGCTTGTGCTATTGGGGAGCATAGAAGAAGCAATGAATTGTACTTGTGGGCATTCACTCAAGACAGTCTTCACTGAAGCTATTACATTCTAGCTGTTTTTGCAGAATGAGTGATATATCACCTACCAACCAGAGAAAAAAGCAGGACATTTCAGAGAGATGGAATAAATTAAGCAACATGTGGAGAAATGGATGAAAACTTGCAAGTAATAACAAGACATTGAAGAATATGACCTGAGATGAAGAAAATGTAGCTTGAAAACAAATTTCAGAAACCTTTAAAAAGCATATTAAGGAATTTGGATTTCTTGTTTTCCCAAGGGCAAGGGGAAAAGCACTAAATACTTTTGTGTAGAGGGATAACATAATCAGATTTAGAAAGTCTGGAATTAAAAAGGTTGATTAGGAAGGTAAGGAATTATGTCCAAAAAAAAAAGGTATCTTACCTACGTCTGAATGATAAAATATACAAGAAATGCAAGCCTGAGAGACTGCTAAATCTGGGCACTGGAAAGTAGCACCTGGATAGCTTCTATTGTCTATGCTACACTTTAAATATACCCTGTCCACAAACATGACCATTTCATAAATTTTGTATTATTTATTAATTTTAAGTTGTTGGAAATGAGAACTGGATGGGGTTTACCATGCTGCTGTTTGAGCATAGCTTTTATTTTCACCATCAAATGTAGCATTTGCTAGCTTCTTTAATTTGGTTTGTTTTACACTCAAAATGTTAATTTTATTCTAAAAGCTTTGTGTTATCCTCCATCCAATTATTGTTACCACTTCCTGTTTCATGGATCACATCTTGTTGTGTTACGGAACTTTACAATATGGAGTTTTACGCTGTTCATAGTATCCTCTAATAATCCTTTTTAGTTAAGTGGGGTTGGGAGTCATACCCCCCTCTTTCATTTCTGATTTTGGTTATTTGAGTCCTCTCTTTCGTCTTTGTCAGTCTACCTAAAAGTTTGTCGATTTTTACTGATCATTTCAAAGAACAAATATTTGGTTTTGTTGATTCTCTCTACTGGTATTTTAAAATTCTCTATTTCATTTAACTCTGTTCTAATCTTTATTATATCCTTCCTTCTCCAGTTTTGGCTTGAGTTTGCTCTTCTTTTTCCAGTTTTTGGATTTGGGATATTTCTTCTTTTTAATGTAACATTTAGAGATATCATTTACTCTCTCAGCACTGCCTTTGTTGTATCCCAGAAGTTTTGGTATTTTATGTTTACATTTTTATTTGCCTCAAGATATTGCCTAATTTCCCTTGTGATTTCTTCTTTGACCCATAGGTTATTAAGAGGTATTGGTTAATTTTCACTTATTTTTGAATTTTACAGTTCTCTCTGTAATTGATTTCTAGCTTCATTCCATTGTGGTCAGAGGAGATGCATTGTAAAATTTCAGAGAAGACACATTGTAAAATTTCAAAAATTTTAAATTCATTGAGACTCTTTTGTTACATAACATATGGTCTCTCCTGGAGACTGTCCCATCCCATGTAGCCTAGAAAAGAATGTGTATTCTACCACTTTTGGGTTAAATGTTCTATGTATTTCTTTTAGATCTAGTTGGTTTATAGAATCATTCAAGTTTTCTATTTCCTTTTTGATCTTTGATCTAGATAGTTCATCCATTATTAAAAGTAGCATTTCCAATTTTCCTACTATCAATGTTGAACTGTCAATTTCTCCCTTCAAATCTGTCAATATATGCCTCATATAATTTGGGACTTTACTATTAGGTGCATATACATGTATTTAAATTGTTATGTCTTCTAGTTGAATTGACCCCTTTTTTGAGATATAGTGTCCTTCTTTGTCCGTTGTAACACTTCTTGAGTTAAATGCTATTTTATTCTATTAATATAGCTACCAAAGCACTCTTTTAGCTGCTATTTATAAAGAATTATTTGCTCATTCTTTCACTTCCAATGTACTTGTGTCTTTGAGTATTAGGGAGTATTCTGTCTATCTTTGCCTCTTCACTGGAGAGTTTAATTCATTTACATTTAGAGTAACTACTAATAAAATAGGAATTTCTTCTGCTATTTTGCTACTTACTTTGTGTTTATACCTTTTTGGGCCCTCAATTCTTCCATTAATTCCTACTTTCATATTTATTTGAATTTTTATTGTGAAACATTTTGAGCTCCTTCTCATTTCTTTCTGAATATATTTTTCTGATATTTCCTTTGTGCTTACCATGGGGCTTACATTTAACATCCTAAAACTATAACAATCACATTTGAATTAATACCAACTTAACTTCAAAAGCATATGCAGACACTGCTCCTATAACCCTTTATCCCTCTACCCTTTTGTTGTATTTGTCACAAATTGTATCTTTATACATTGTGTGTCCAAAGTCATAGATTATTGTTACTTTTAGTGCATTTGCATTTTGGAGGCTGGTAGGAGTAAAACTGAAGTCACATACCAAAAAATACAATACAATATTATTGGCATTCATGATTAGCCATATGGTTACCTTTACTGAAGGTCTTTATTTCTCTATGACAGTTTAATCCGCTATCTAGAGTCCTTTCCTTTCAGTCTAAAGAAATTCCTTTAGCATTGCTTATAAGGCAGTTCTCGTGATGACTGATTCCCTCAGCTTTTGTTTATCTAGGAATGTCTTTATTTCTCCCTTGTTTTTGAAAAAGAAAGTCTCACCAAATATGAAATCCTTAGTTAACAATTATTTTCTCTCAGCACTTTCAATATTTTGTCTCACTGCTTTCTTTCCTCCATGCCTCCACAGTTTCTCATGAGAAATCTGTACTTAATCTTATTGAGACTCCCTTGTATATAACACCTTGGTTTTGGGTTTTCTCTTGCAGGTTTCAGTACTCTTTCTTTGTCCTTGGCATATTACAGTTTGACTATTATGTGGCTGGGCTTAGTTCTCTTTGAGTTTATCCTGTTTGGGTCTCCTTACAATTCTTGAATGTGCATATTCATGTCTTTTGTTAAATTTGGGAAATTTTCTTCCATTATCTCTTTGAATATTCCTTGTACCCATTTCTCTCTTTCTTCTCCTTCTGTGTCTCCCATAATACCTATATTGGTACACTTGATGATGTCCCATAGGTCTCTTAAGCTCTGCTTGCTGTTTTCTAAAAGTTATTTTTCCTTTCTGCCACTCAGCCTGAATCATTTCAATTGTCTTTTCTTCAAGTTCATGGCTCTTTTTTCTATCAGTTCCAATATGTTGTTGAAACCCTTCTGGGAATTTTTCATATCAGTTATTGTGGTCTTCAACTCTAATATTTCTGCTTGGTTTCTCTTTAAAATGCCTATCTCTTTATTGAGATTCTCTTATTATTTATTTATTGCTTTTCTGGCATCCTCTTTTCTTTCTCTCTTTTTTTTCCCTTTAACTCCTTGAAAATAGTGAGGATCATTTCTTTTAAGTCCATTATTTCCAAAGTCCAGTCTTCTTCATGGATGGTTTCTGGATTTTCATCCTGTTCCTTTGGCTGTACCATCATTTCCTGTTTCTTTATTTTTCTTTAAATATTTTGTAGTGCTCCACACATTTTAACATTTTAAAGAGTTAATTCTGGTATAGAATCCTTGAGCTGCCTGCCCAATAAGTTTGTATTCTGCTTGTGATATGAGAGAGATTTCTTTGAGTGTCAGGACCTAACAAAAACAGGCAAATCAATGAAAAAAAAAACAAACAAACCGTTTTTACAGTCTTCAAATTAGCTCTTCTTTGGCCAATGCTCTTTATCAGAGTTTAGTCCTCTTATCAAGATCTGTCCAAGGTGAGAGTGAAGTGCAGGGTCTTCTCCAGCCTTTAAGAACCTGCATCTTGTCTTGGGTTTGCACTCATTCATGGCATTAGGGATTTTCCTGTTTACAGGAATCAGAATGTCTCCTTTACTCCCTATGAAATATACTTTCCTTTATGAAATATCCTTTCCTCTCCACTCATGTGCTTTACTGTATGTCTGAACACTGGTAATTCTTTGTCCCAGGCCACTTTGACTTAAATGTTTCTTACTCTGCTCTACTGCCCACAGTCCGTTTTTACCTCCATGGCAATTTCTATGAAGGCAAACAGAAATGTGTGTTTTGATTCAGTCATTCAGGCTGCCACCTGATAGATTGATACCAACATACAGGAGCCCTAGTATGTGCACAGGCATTACTCTGCTCCCTCTGAACAGGGCCAGGGACCCACACACACTCCACACAGTGCAGGGTAGGGAGTGGGGGAGGGAGTAACAAGGACATCCAAAGCTTCTAATATTTTTAAAGCTGTATTTTCTTGACTTGGAACTCACCTGGTTACTGCAACCTTTTAACTGTTTTAATTGAGTTTTGAGAAAGTTCTTTTTGTTAGTTTTTGCAAACATATGAGTCTGGATTATCATATGTTGCCATATTTGTCACCTGAGCATCATTTTTTCACAGTTATTCTTAAATTTTGAAATAATAGCTTTAGTAGAATAATGACCACCCAATCCATAGTTCATAGGTAAGGAGATATGAGAAGTTAAGGCCAGTAAATTATACAAATACTTGATTGCCATATTAAAGAGAGCTATGGAATAGTAATTTCTTGGAAGGATTCAAAGGAAATATTCTAGCCTTTCTTTTACTTAAGGACAATAGGATCCTTTTAGTATTTAGTTGATTTTGTTGTTTGATGTTTAGCTTTTTAAATTTTTAGTGTGAAAATAGAAACCAGTAAAGAAGGAATAAGAGACAGAAAGAAACTGATTAAAAATACTGCATGAAATTATATAACTATAACATCAGTGATATTATGCCTCTTTATATTAAGTATGAATAAATGATACATAGTAAATAAATGAAGTATCAAATATGTGCATCAATATGATCCAATAAACACAATTATATTCTACTATAAGAAAATATTATGGTATATAGTATAGTGGTTGGCACTTAGGACATGTTCATTATGTATATGATGAATGAATTGAATCAATGAAGAAATGATTTCCTTTTTTAAAGCAGTGCTCTAGAGCATCTAATGATTAAAGGCCACTTTTAAGAACTACCATTTTACTTTTATGCTTATTTCAATAATTAGGGATGCTTGTTTCTTACTTTCTCATATAGTCTTCCTAAAATGAGAGTGGTCTCAGCTTAAATTCCAAAATCTTACCTTTTATGTCTGATATACTCAAGTAGCATGACTTAGGAAATATTGACTGTTTATCATTAATTTATATTGTACATCTTCTATTATCTCATATGGATTTGATATTTAAATATAATACAATTAACATTTTTAGCATTTATTTAGCCCTTACTATCTGGCATTATATTATGCAAATATAAAGATGAATAAAAAATAATTTTTACTCAATAACCTGACAGTCTAGAAGTGATCATTGGAGAGAGACTGATAAATAATTATGAAACAATATGATAATTCAAAGTGATAAATGCTAAATTTGATATATGTACTCCATGTTAAGAGCAATAGATTTAAGAAAATTCTGTTCGACAAATGTTTTTCATTCCATCTAATATATGTTTGAATGTGTTTTAGCCCTTAGGGATCTCTAAATAATAATTACAAAGAACCTGCCTTATTTTACCAAACAATCTAAGGTCTTCTAGTCTAGATAGGGAACAATGTATTGTAAACAAATACATTTTAATATACTATGGAAAATGCAAAAATAGAATAAATGGAAGTAATACATAAGAGGGGCTCATGGTTTCAGTGTCAGTTTGGGTCCTCTAAAAAGTAGAGGCCAAAATGGAATGTGATGTGTTAGAAATTTATTGAGGAGAATCACCCATGAAAGATTTTAAAAAGAGGGAATAGGAGTAAACAGGGAGAACCTTCAAACCACAAGGCAAGCCTAAATCTATAAAAGGAAAGAAGAAAGTAAACATTGGGTAGAACTGCAGCACAGATCTCAGAAAGTCTTGGCCAGGCAGACGGGAAATCCAGAAGCAAAAGGACTGAGCTGACACTAATATACTACCACACTTTGTCACTGGTGGGTAGCAGCCCGGGAAAAGTGTAGTCTCGTTGTAAATACTATGATGGATCCAAAGAGTAGGAGCTAGGCTGTCAGTCAACTGCTTGCCACAGCTGATTCTTTTGAAGAAAATCTGAGTGGCACTGCTGCACAGATCTATTTTGCTCTCAGGTTGAGAGAGTAGCTCCCCCAGGGTTCCCTTTGAGCCTCTCTTTCAGAAAGCACAGGGAACTTAGAGGAATGAAATATGGGCTCTGTTACTGCAGTTGTTCTTGGGCCTGCAGCTGAGACTAATCATCTCCTCCTGCACTAGCCATTATCAACTCAATATGTTGTGATGCCTTAGCTGGTGGTATTGACACAGGCATTCATTCCTGTAGGCTGTGGACCTTGAAAATCACACCCTCCTCAATTCACGTTATTGAATGAGTCTGTTCACTGTTAAAATTAGTTGAAGGGGTACCTAGAGGAGCCCTTAGGGATCTCTAAATAACAATTGAGGAGGGTGGGAAGTAAGCACGCAAAGAAGCAGATACATGAGGAAAGACAGAATTTTCCATTAGAGAGAGAAATGAGCCCTTCACCTGACAGTTTATAGCTAGCCTTGCAGAAAGAGCAGAACATCTGAGCCCAGAGAGAAACAAGCCCCAGGAGAGAGACAAGACTTGTCCCAGCCTGTGGCTCAGATCAGAGCCTTAAAGGGAGGAGGAAGATTGAACCCCTCCAGACATCGCCTGCCATCTTGTGTCAACACGTGGCAACAAACACTAGGTGAGAAAGTCCCTCTTATGGTACTTTGATCGGACTCTTTAGGGCCTTGTGATTGTAAACTTCTACCCCAAATAAATACCCTTTATAAAAAACAACTGATTTCTAGTATTTTGCATCAGCACCCGTTTGTCTGACTATTATAGCAGCTATGGTATAACCTAGCTCTTAGTGGGAAGTTTTGGATGCAGAGTTACTTGGTGCCTTGTTATCAAGCATTCTGTTTCTAGCAGGGATCAATAACATGCCAGGGTTTTTATTTTTCCCAAAAGTGTGTATAATATGTTGGTATAGATGGTATAGCCTTGCTCTAGAATCTCAGAAACCTATGTTCTGATTCATCCATTGAAGCATACATAATCTCTACACCACAGTTTTCCCATCACTGACACCTCCAACTCCATAGGGTCTGTCAGTACACATGGTCCGAGTAGCCTGGATTCTTGCATTGCAGCCTTGACTCACTGCAGAGTCCCTTCTTGCTCAATACTCAACCCAAACCTGCAAGATTTTTGAGTCACTTAATGTGGATCAGAGCCGTATTCCTAAGTGTTGCCAGCAGGGCCCAGTGCTACCTGCCAAGCACTATACTTCCTTTTTTTATTATAGGGGATGTAAGTTGCAGGGTTTTGCCTTTTCCTTCAGAGTAATTATTCTGACACACCCTTGACTGCTGGACCCCTACAAACTTTTAGAAAGGTTCCTAAATGCCCAGAGGTTTTACCTGCCACACATTGGAGCGAGCACATGAGTCTTATTAAGACCTTCTGTATATTAGTGACTTGTCATTTCTAGTATCCAAACCACATGGTATCATGGGTGAAATGGATCAATGTGATGTTCTGTAGGATGTCAGATATCTTCACATTACATTAGGACAGATGGCAGGAGTGTTAAAATAGCCTTGGTTCAAAATTGTAAAGAAATATTGCAGTCCACTCCCCATGAATGTGAACTTTTTCAGATCCTCCTTTTTGGTTCCAACATAAAAGGCATTTGCCAAATCAGTGGCTGAATACCATGCATCTGCTGCCTTAATAATGTGTTCTAGTAACAAAACCAAGGCTGGTATAGAGCTACAGTCAGAATTAATATTTGTTGGATTCATGGTTATCTGCAGTCCCTCTCAAGCATCCACTGTTTCTGTAAGGACCAGGCTAATGAATTAAAGGGAAATAAATCTCTTGGACACTACCACTCCTACAAACTTTAGGCTTTGATTTTGGAAATAATCTCTGACATTTCCCATTCTTTACCCCAGGATATTATATTTTCCTTTTATTTCACCAAAGTTTTTAAGTTTTAAAATAGATTTTGATTTCAAGAAAAGTTGCCAAGATAATATGGAGAATTCCCATAAACCCCACATACAATTCCTCTATTACAAATATCTTACATTAGTATGATATATTTTTCACAATTAATGAACTATAATTGATACATTTTTATTAACTAAAGTCTATAATTTATTCACATTTCTTTAGTTTTAACTAAACTTTTCTGTTCCATGATCCTATCCAGACTAGCACATTATATTTAGTCTTCATGTCTTCTTTGGCTGTTCTTGGATGTAACATACTCTTTTTTTTTTCAAAGATTTATTTTTAATTTATTATACATTCCCCCCTTTTTGTTTGTTCTTGCTGTGTTCATTTTTCTCTGCATTCCTCTGTGTCTGCTTGTCTCCCCCTGCTGGGGCAACCTGCCGAGTCAGCTCACCGGCACGGCGGCCCGCCCGCTCGTGGGGGCTCGCCCTTGCTCACAGGGGCTTGCCTTTACCCGCAGGGGGCTTGCCTTTGCCCATGGCAGTGTGCACCACCCACGACAACATGCCCCACCCGCGTTGGCTTGCTTTCCCGAGGCAGTCCACCTGTTTGAGGAGGCCGGGGGGGCTGAACCTGGGGCCTCCCATGTGGTAAACCGGTGCCCTACCAACTGGGCTATACAGCTGGCCCTGTAACATACTCTTGGTCTTTGTTTTTGATTACCTTGACAGTTTTGAGGAGTACTGACCAGATATTTTGTAAATTATCCCTCAACTGGATCTATCTGATGGTTTGATATTTTTTGTTTCTCAAGATTAGTCTAGGGTTATGGCTTTTGGGAAGGAAGACCACAGAAGGAAAGTCACGTTCTCATCACCTCATGTTTTAGTTTGCTAAAGACTGCCAAGCAATATATCAGAAATGGATTGGTTTTACAATGGAGATTATAAGCTTACAGTTCCAGGGATGAGAAAAATGTCCAAATCAAGGCATCAGGCAAAGCTCTCCCCCTGAACACATGGCTGCCAGCAATCCTGGGACTCCAGTCACATGACAGGGCACACTGGCAGTGCCTGCTGTCTCTCACTTCTCCTCTGGGACTCTTCTCCTCTGGGTGCCTTCAGCTTCTGGCTTCTGGGACTTTCTCTCTCAGTTTCTGGAGGTTTCTCTCTTTCTCTCTCTCCATATTCATCTCTTATTTAAAGGACTGCAGCAAGAGGATTAAGATCCACTCTGGAATGTGCCTTACTGAAATAATCTAATCAAATTTCTGTTATATGAATCAAATTAAAAGATCCTACCTACAATAATTTCACAGCTAGAGAAAAGGATTAATTTAATAATGTAATTTTCTGGGGTCCACAAAAACCTCAAACTAGCACACCTCATATTAAATGTATATACAAATGAGTTTTTATGGCTAAGCAATTTCAAAGTGAGTCCAGAAGTCATTCCAGGGGTTATGCTTATGCATATCTTAGTAGGATCTCTTTGGCTGCTACAGTAAACAGTGCCTCAAACAGTGGGACTCCTGAGGGCTCTAGCGACATATAGACACTATGGGCAGGGCAGACAATCTTAGGCATTCGGGACCCTGTCAGTGGGCCTTACTTCAGAATATATGTTCCCCAAAGTAACAGAGTTAGACTCATTTATAATTTCCCTATACATGATTCTTCTGACCCTTTTATTTGAACCTATATTTAGCACCATACTCATTAAATATATGTCCCAGAGACTTAAATCTTTGGTCTGTGCATATGCAGGTTGAGCCCTGAATCTCAGCAGAGTTGCAATACTTACTCTCCAGGTCATTGGATTCACCCAGGACAACTTAAAAAGGATTACGATGGACAATGCTCAACCCAAAAAACAGAGAATATCCTCAACTGCAAGAAAGACAGTTCTATCCATCTGCCCCATGGGATCTAAGCCCCCTCTCAATCAGAAACAGAGTGAGCATCACCATCCCCATATCCTCAGTATTGAGGAATGAGCAAACATAAGGGGGAAATGCAACTATGAACTAAAGTAGACTTGTTACTATTCTAGCAATGGAAGGACTTGTATCATTGATATAAAGGCAGTGGCCACCAGAGGTTCTACAAGGAGAGAGAGAGAATAGGTGTAACATGGGGGCATTTGGGGGACCTTGGAATTGTCCTGCATGACATTGCAATGATGGATATATGCCATTATGCATTTTGTCATAACCTATAAAATTGTGTGGGGCAGAGAGTAAACTATAATGTAAACTATAGACCATGGTTAGTAGCAATGCTTCACTATGTGTTCATCAATTGTAACAAATGTACCACACTAATGAAAGATGTTGTTATTGGGGGAAAGTGGGGGAGAGGGAAGGGGTGAGGTCTATGGGAATCCTGTATATTTTTTATGTAACATTTATGTAATCTAAAGCTTCTTTTAAAAAAAAGTGTATATACTAACAACATGACATCACCATTGATATTAACCTGGCTTGAGATAGTGTCTATCAGGCTTCTCCACGGTAAAGTTACTTCCCACCTCCTCTCCTTATGAGACTCTTTGCAAGAAAATCAGCATGTGCAGCCCAATTTAAGAAGTGAGGAGTTATGTTAATGGTAATGTTTCAGGTTCCTTCTGTCCATTGGTTCTGGATCTGAAATGTGGCTCAGATCCAAGACCTCAGTGAGATGTTGTGACTTTTTACTGGGCTATTCACCCTCAGACTCCTATTACTCCATTCACCCATTCTTC
>PVKH010000533.1:0-28246 GCA_004027955.1 Chaetophractus vellerosus
CATTCAAGAGATTCAAGAAGCAGGGGAGAGGGATGCTGGCAAATGAATAGAAACATTTTTAGAGCATTGAAGACTAAGAATATACAAAATACAGAACCTTGCTACAAGAGCTAACAAAGGATGTCTTTCAAGAACAAGAAAGAATGCAAGATTTAATGACATCTTTGTATTATTTTTTGAAATTTCTATATGTATACTTTTGCAAAGGAATGTTAAACATTATGTGTTTTCTATTCAATCTGAATAAAATAATAGACGATTAAGAGAATGGTTTTTGAATAGCAAAAAAAAGAATGATTATATAATTTACATACTTGAATAATAATTGTTTCTCCAACTAATTAACTCAATAAAAACTTTAAGCTAGGTCAAGAGTTGGGTATAGGGAGTTCTACACTTGATAAGACAGAGGCACCCCAGCTTGGAAACCACTGAATTAATTCATTCACAAACGACTGAGCGTTCATTTTGTTTATAATTTGCAAGAGGGAAAGTATAGGAAATATTGCTCTAGGAACAATTAAATTAATAAAATATTGTTATAGGAAAATTGCACAGATCATTTGCAAGTTTGGGGAAAGATTTGACTCTCTTCAGTTTTGCTTGGTTTCTAATACATAAAATGTGGATTAATAAATACGGAATTTTTAAGATGGTATAGAAGATTGAAAGAGGAAACATGTTTAAATACTTTCTAAGAATTTAAAGTCAAATTCAAATTAAGAATTGTGATTTTTGTCTGATAACACATTGTCTCACATTATCACCCTTTTTGGGTGACGTTTTAAAATCTCATTAATGAACTTTGACAATGGCAGAACCTTCTGTAAGTTATTAGAGCAGTTATGCTTGTAATTCTGATTTTAGTTGCGTAAGGGGATTGGTCAACTTAAAAAAATAATACAAACAATACGTTAAGGAAGCAAAACCAGCAAAATCCAGGCAAAGAACATTGATTAATGAATTTTTTAAAATTCTGAAAGGTCATGTACTCGAGTTGGGCTAAGCCTCAGGCAGATCTAACAAACATGAGCAGGCCCCTCTGTGTGGAGCAGGTAACCCATGTTGGCTCTGAATTTGCTGACATTACAGGGTTATTATTTCTGGAAGGATATAACATTCTGGAACAATTTCTCTAATGGTTCCATTAAGACCATGGTTTCCTTCAATTTAGGCTTATATATTTCTCTCTTTTTTCGTATTATGCCCACACCACAAAGAAAATAAAACCATGGCTTGAACCAAGTGTCCATGTCAGCCAAAGGAGGCCAAAATGTCCTTTGATTTTATTGGTACTTAACTCTATGTTATTCTACAAGTACATCTATTTTGTGGTTCCATGTCAGTGTGTGAATGATGAAATTAAATGGATACTAGTTTAAATGCATTTAGTTTCCTTACACTAAATTGTGGCAATCTTGAGGACTGCCTAAGGTAGAAGTCAAACATATGCCATCCTCTAAATGGATGATATTGAAAACACACTTCCTCACGAGAAACCACAGGAAGAGGCATCGCAGAGAAGAACAGGATATGATGACACAGGCTTTCTAGATCATGGCAGAATTATAAGTGAGCAGGCATTTCTTAGTCTCTGGTCTATGAAAACCTGCCTTCTACTTACTGTGACTGGATGAGGCTTTTCCTTTGGATATGGGAAATAAAATGCATTTTAATTGCTAATAAGATCTTTTAGAAATGTTATGATAGAAATTATCTTCTTTTATATTTAAATATAAAGGAGAAATCTTGGAGGACAAGACAAGTTAGGATAGTTGGTAAGTTTGTCTTCTAGACCCTGGTTTGAATTCTGGTTCCAAAACCTATTAGCAATGTATCTTAGGGCAGATTAGCCAATCTCTCTGAGCCTTAGATATCTCAGCTATAAAATAGTCATCCCATTTGGTCATAACTATCCCAATATAGCAGTTTTCTAGAGTCAATGGAATAAGCTGACTCAGTGCTTGACATGCTGCAAGGGCTCAAATAAGGTTTAACTAAAAACAAAGCATTTCTCAAAAACCAAACAATAAACCAAAAGCAAATATATGTCTTAAATGATCTTTGGTTAACTAAAATATGTATATATTATTTCCCTGTG
The DNA here is from genome assembly GCA_004027955.1 of Chaetophractus vellerosus. NCBI lineage: Eukaryota > Metazoa > Chordata > Mammalia > Cingulata > Chlamyphoridae > Chaetophractus > Chaetophractus vellerosus. The sequence goes on from PVKH010000533.1 coordinate 2,102, forward strand.
TAAACATGCCCATGATTATATTGCTTAAAAGGATAAATGAGCAATTGTGAACAATATTTATATTTTAAAAGATAGCTCAAATCATTCCTTTCTAAAACATGTAAAGTATCATTCAGATCAAATTAGAGTTTGCTGTTTTCAGCTGTATTATAATGTTTAACCTCAAAAGAAATAATTGACATAGATATTAATAGATTTATTTCTCAGTGGAGGAACTCAAATTTGAAGAAATAATGCAAGCCACCCCAGATCATACAGCTTCAATGGTAAGTGTTGGGAATCTAGCCCTTGTCCTATGACTCTGAGTACTCAACTCTTGCTGTCTAATCCCAAAGAGGCGTTCCATTAACCCCAGCAGCTTCACCAATGCCCCGAGGGTCATCATTAAATAAAATGCTCTTTCCATCATGTCATTTCATCTCTTCCCTTTTAAAACCGCTTGGTGGCTTCCCATTGCTCCTATGATAACTCAAACTTCCCATGCATTAAAAGTCCCCAGTGATTTGCCTCTGCCTCCTTCCACAGTATTTACTCTCATCAAACAGGTCCAATCACCCACTCCATACCCACCTACCTACTCAGCTTGCTATACTCAAGTTCCAGACATCCTCCAAGTTCCATTTTGCCACTAGGCATCTGCTGCCAATGCTAACTCCTAGTTGTCCTTCAGATTCCCATCTTGGAGTCACTTTTGCTATTGTTTGTATGCATTAGTTAGCTCTAACATGATTTCAGATGTTTGAGAGCAGGGGCCATATCACATTTATCTTTGCAATTTTCAGGGCATGTAGTACTTGTAAACATTAGATATTCAATAGTTTCTTCTAAAAAATGGAATGTGAAACTCTAGTTATAGGGATGCAACAAGTTTAATATAAATTCAGTTTAACAAAATGTGTACTGCTTCCTGAAAACAGAGAAAGTTAAGGAAATGTTGAGATAATCTTGATTTACTTCTTGATATCAATAGTTTTTAAAATTAGAAAAGAGTCTGATTAAGAAGAAACAAATCAATGCAGAGCTATTATTTTAACATTACCTCTAAATGGGGGAAGCCCCTCACTGGTAAAGAATAAGAAAATAAACATTGATATTTTATGATTTTACAATCTCATGTTTATTTGGTGTCTCTTCTTCTCCCTTTGATCTAGAAAAACAGTAGTTTGAGAAAACATTTTCTAAAGACAGGCATGATCTTGTAAGCTTACTTACTTGCAGCATGAGTCAACTCAACCAAGCTCATTTTCAAGTAGAAAAGTGAATGGAAGCACTGGAGATGTCTTCTGAAACTCTAACGTATTTAGCCATGCACTAAATACGTTAGAGAGTTTTTTTTTAAGACCAAGCAAACATTTTTTCCAGATGTTTTTTGGTATTTGCAAATGAGAATAGGCTGAATTGCATTTTCTGATTATAGAAGACACCTACAAACTCTTTATTAAAAAATCATAGAATTAGAAAAGATATATATAAAAGGTCTAGTTTGCAGCAAGTCTGTGCTCATTTTCTGGAACTACTTTAACTGCCTGTACATTGACCTTTGTTTTCTTATCTTTACTACCTACTCTAGGCTGGTTAAATTATTTATTTACTGTGAAGTTGAGTAGTTAGTTTGATAAATAGGCACAAACTTCAAACTTGGGGAAAAATACATATAATAGAAGAATGAAAACAAATTTGGGATCTTGGCAAGTAGCACTTTTGAATTCACACTAGCTTGCTTAGTTATTGGAAATCTTTAATGTTTAATTCAGAAGGAGGTTGTTGGGTTAGTCATAGACTATTACAAAATACATGGGCAAATAGATTAATTCTGTTTGTATTATGTATTATATTTTCATTCATTCATACAGTCTTCAATGACCTATTGTGGTAGATTAAGTATGGCCATAAATTCTTTGCTACTCTTCCCACTGACTACTTGACCAATAGAATATGATGGATGATGCTGTGTCAGTTTCTGGATTTAAGTTCAGGTTAAGACAGGCAGCTTCCACTTCCTGTCTCTTTGGAAGCCTTGCTTTAGACCCCTGAGTGCTATGTCAGAAATCCAACTAGACTGCTGGAGAGACAATGTGGGATGAGAGAGGGTGTCCCAGCTGAGTCCAGCCTTCCATTTGTCCTTGCCATAATCCAAATAAGCGAATAAAGCTGTCTTGGGCCCTCCAGCTCAGCCCAGCCACCTGCCAAGTATCACCAAGTGTCACCAATTGATGCCATGTGGAGTATAAGAGCCATCTGCTGATCTTTGCCCAAATTCCTGATGCTCATTATTGGAAGATAGAGTGAAATGGTTGTTGTTTTAATCCACTACATTTTGGGTTTTTTTGTTGTGCAGCAATAGATAACTGAAATACTTATTTAGTCACTTTTATCTATGAAATACTATATTGAGGGCTCTCCTTAAGTGTTCACAGTCTGGGGTGCTTCTGCAAAATTGAACTTTGTTTGCTTTAAAGGCAAAAATCATCTTATTTCTAAAATAAGTTTTGGATCACCCAAAGAGCATTTGGGTGTTGTGTGAACTTTGTCCATCATTTATGCTATGTGCATATTGAAATTGGGTAAGTGAGATGGAAGGGGATCTATATGAGCTCACAAAGAGTTGATGACAATGAACTATCCTTTCTTCTTAAGTGTATAATTTTCGTTTTAAGTCCACTCAACGAGTTCTTCATTTCAGGTATTTTATGTTCCTGTTCTAGAAAATTTTAAAAGTTGTCTATGAAATTTTCCATCCATTCACCATTATTTCCATATTATCCTTTAATTTCTTTATCTTTTCCAGTGGAAAGAAGGAGGCCCAGTAGACTTCCCCTTTTTAGAAACCAGTGTCTAAATCTGGTATCCTTAAAATAAACTTAATTTGGGATGGGAGGAAGGTCTGGCGCCCTCTATTCCTCATATGTAAGAGGTTTTGACTAACAGTATGGCACATATTGGCACCTCAGAGGCTCCAAAGAAAACCTAAACTCACTGTGCTATCAGACGACTTCATGAAACTACAGAATTTTAAAAAGTGTATCAACCAGTTAATATTTATATCTCAGTGTGGTATCATTATTATAGTAGTAGATGGGCACCATTTTTGTATTACTGGAGGGAAATCCAGTATGAATAAAATAGCAACTTTTCAAATATGGCATTTAATCCATGCATGTAAATCAAACTGGGAATCTATTATTCATTATTAAAAGGGTACCATATTTTTATTACACAGAGAATAAAACACAAATACTGTGAAAAATTTAATGCCTTTTTTTGAAATTTCAAGACACTTATCATGCAGTCATCTAGCTGGTACTGGCACACATTTTAAAATATAGCTCTCATATTAATAAGTTTGAAGTTTCATACTTGAGAAAAGGATCCTCAATTTCAGCAAAATAGGTAAATTTATTTTTTATTTAAAGCTTCCTAAATATTTCAGATAGCAGCGTACTTCAGTGATGTTCTGATTCCAGTCTGTACATGAAGAATATAGCTCATTTTCTTGTCATAATTAGTCTTGGAGAGAGTGTTCTTCCCTGAAGTGATTTCTGAAAACTGCATATATCAGAAATGGATTGAAATGACATAAAGTATGGATTCTTGAAATATGATCAATCCAACATCTTTCAAGTGGTTATTTTCTGCGTGGCATTTGTGTGTGTGTGTGTGTGTGTGTGTGTGATTTTTTCCTATAATAAATTTTACTTTTAAAGAGGTTTAGGCCACAGAAAAGTTACTTCAAAAGTATGAGGGATTCCCGTATACCCCATCCCCTTCCTCTCCCACACCATCCTCTATTAATAACATCTTGCAATAGTGTGGTACATTTGTTATAATTGATGAATAAATATTGAAGCATTGCTACCAACCAAGGTTTATAGTTTATATTATAGTTTACATTTAATTTCAATGCCCTCAAAATGACCTATGTTCAACCTATTATTCTCTCCCCCTAACCATCAGAACCTCTGATAAGCACTGTCTTTATATCAATGTTGCATGTTCTTCTGTTATTACGATAATAATTTTAGTTTGGTCCATGGTTGCATTCCCTCCTTATATTTTCTCATTCCTCAACCTTGAGGATTTTGGAATGGTGGTGCCCCCTCTGCTTCCAGCTGAGAAGGGGCTTAGGTCTTATGGGGCAAAGGGAAGGAACTGTTTTGCTTGTAGTTGTAGCTATTCTCTGTTATCAGGATGGGGGTTATCCATGATCATCATTTTGTTTTGTTGTCCTGGGTGTGTCCAATGAACTGGAGAGCAGGTGTTGGCCACAACTCTTCTGAGAGTCAGGTCTGGTATATGAACAAACTGTAGAATTAAGTCTCTGAGACATATATTTAATGGGTATAGTGTTAACTATAGGTTCAAATAAAAGGTGTAGAAGAATCATGTGTAGGGAAATTATAAATAAGTCTAACTCTGTTACATTGGGGAAATAGATTGTCATATATTCCAAGGTAACGCCCACCAATGGGGTGCCCATTTCAAGAGACTGTATGCCTTGCCTATAGTATCTGGATATCTCTAGGATCCTCAGGAGCACCCCTATTTGAGGCTTTGTTTACTATGGCAGTTAGTGAGATCTGCCTGAGATGTGCATAAGTGTAACAGTTGGAATAATCTCCCGACTCACTTTGACTTAGCCATAAAACTCTTTTGTATTTAATGTTTCCCTCTTTTGGTCAAGGTCTTTTTCCAAATGCATGCAAATGCCAGGGAGGCTTGTCCCTGGGAGTCTTATCCCACACCAGGGGGAATGTAATGAGTTTATTCACTGATTTTGGCTTAGTGAGAGGCCACATTTGAGAAACAAGGAGATTTTCAGGAGGTAACTCTTATGCAATACTTATTATTAGGCTAAGTTTCAATTTTATAAGAATAAGATTCATAAGTACAAGCATTAATATTGAGGGTTTGGCATATTAGTCTTTTTGTTGTTGTTGTTGTTGTTGTTGTTGTTAGGCACTGCCTATGTACTCGAGAGAATCTTGCCTCTCTATTTGAGAATGTAGTAGGACTCCCCAGGATGGGAGTTTAATATTTTGTTGTTTATTGTGTGGGTCCCCACCCACTGAGATAACACCCTATGACAAGAAGAACATATTCATGCTCCATAGAGTAGGCATATCTAAGAATTGAATTGTTTCTAATAACTCATAGGAAGGAGTGGTTTTAGGCCAACCAGAACCTGAGTATTTTTGCTTTTATTGATTATTGGTTATTACCATTAATAATGAATAGCCCTGGGGTATTTTACATCATAGGGCTTTAGAAGGTCCTTTTTGGCAATTCCTAAAAGTGTCACTCCTGCTGGTCAAGAGGTCACCCCTACTGGTGAGAGCCTTGATCACACGTGGCCCTTCTTCTGTGGCACTTTGCAGCCACTGGGCATTCTCCTCTCTGCAATGGACTTGGCATGACCATGGTGTGTGCTGTGCTTCCTTCAACTTGTATCCTAGACCCCTTCACTAACTCTTCACTGCTCCTATGTGTAGACTTCTCCAATCAAATGAAGGAACATCCAATGCTCTGTTTCCCTCACCCCACCAAAATAAAAACAAATTTGGCCTTTCATGTGGTAGCTAGGTGCACATTTTACAGTGAGGCTGGTTAGATTTGGAACCCGAGTTCTGCTACTAACAAGCTCCTAACTCTTCAGGAAGAATACTTAATCAGTTTCCTCATCTGAAAAATGGGAATCGAATACCTCAGTAATAGGGTTTAGTGAGTATTAAATAGTATCTTAGCCTCGTGTATTTCATGTAGAAAATAACTATTGACAGTAACTATTTTTATCATCATGATAAGACTCCTCCTTGTAGAATATACACTGCTTTCCTCACTACATTTGGTTTCTCCAGTTGCATGACTGTTTTGTAAACTCACAACTTTTCAAACTAACCAACCAAACAAACAAACAAAAAAACATTCCTTCAAAAATCTTCCCTAACTAATGTATTCTTTATTTTTTCCTCCGAGGATGCTCACTTTCCATTAAATTTCTGTGGTACTATTTTGACTTCACTCTTGGGGGATGTGCTACTGGGGGATGGGTTTCCAGTCCATTAGAGCAGAAAGTTACTTTTTCACTGTACCACTTATACTCTGTTGGGAGAGGGAGAGTAACATTTATTGAGTGTCTGCAGTATGCCAATTACATCACCATTTGCTTAATATACATTATTGAATGCAAACTTCATACAATCCAAGGTTTGAGAGATAAGGACTTGTTCAAGTGTTTGAGGCTGAGATTCAAACCCAGCTCTGAGTGACTCCACAGTCTAAAACCCAAAGTTCACAGACCTCTCTGAAAGAAGCATAAAGAATTGACATATTGGGTTTCTATCTCTGTAAATTACTCACCAATTCTTATAATCTTTCTTTGTATTTTTACCAGACTTGCTTTTACTTCTAAAGTCAAACCTCTCTATCTTTCTGTTTTCAGTTTCTTTTTTCTGTCTTCTGAAAGGACTAGATCTGTATTATGTAACAAATTAAAGTTTAGGAATGAGTGTGGGCACTTAATCTTAAGAATATCTGGCAGCCATAGAATGTAAGCTTCTTGAGATCTCGTAGGGGCTTACATCTGCTGTGTTCACTGCTGTATCTTCAAAGTCTTGAAATGTGGCTATCTCCATAAATATTTTTAATGAACTAACAAATCTAATATTTCTAAGAGTCTCAGTGCAGATTTCAAATAGACAACTATTAGCTGAGTTTCACTTTTAGTTGAGCTTTGTTTAAAACTTTAAAAATTTCTTTGGTGTTTTATGCAGATTTACTTTCTCTACTTTATTGGAAATCCTTTTAAAGTACCGTAATATCCATCTTTGTCCTTCGAGTCTGCTCTCTACATCTACTCAAATCCAATGTATTCAGAACTAAGAATGCCCTAGTTACAAAATAGTAGTTCTTGTTCACTTTGCATGTGGTTCAACAATCAAATCATTTTGAATTCTCTAAAGAGAAGGAACTTGCTTCTATATTTGAACTCGCTCACATTCAGAGGGAATATACTTTAATATTTCAACATCTACACAAAATGCTTTACAATTACTTTTAAGGCATTAATTCTCATATGAACATCAAGCGAAATCACGAAGGACTGAGTAGGACAAGGATTTTCCCAAGGTCATACAGACCTGTTAATTGCAAAAGACTGACGTGGCTACCTTTCTCTATCCATCTGCTTTATAGATACACCAAACTGTAGTCACGGATTCTGAACTCATGGGGCTCAGAAAGCCTGTGGTGGTGGAAAGAAAGGATTTGTGTTCAAATCAAAACATCTCTAAACTCAAGAACCAATAAAGGTCAGTTTAGTAGAACACAAATCAGATCATGTCATACCCCAGTTTAAGATTTTCCAGTGGCTTCCCATTGCATTTAGAATAAAATCCAAATGTGCCTTTGAACCTGATGTAGTCTGGCCTCTATCACCGGTCTAATTTATTTCATCCTACTTTTCTGCTTGTATATTTCATTAAAGCCTTCCTTTCTGTTCTCTGAACACACCAAGTTCATTCTTGCCACAGGACTAGTGAATTAATTGTTGCTTTCCGCCTGCTAGTTCTTTCCCCAGATCATGAAACAGTAGGTTTGGGATTAAGATCTCCTCTTAGACAGAGTTTTCTTGACAGAATAGGCTCCCATCCCCTAGTATATTTCTAGCATGCCACTCTTTCATTTTCATTAGAGCATTTATGACTACTGATATTTTCTTGTTTATTTAATACTTGTCCCCCATCCACTAGACTGTACTTCAATGAGGATAGGAAGCTATTTTAAAAAATGGTGCTGAGTGCAAAAGAGACGTTCAATAAATAGGTGGAATGAATAAATGGAGGGAGCCAGTAATGTCAGCTGTGGCCTTTGGCATAGTCAAATTGTTGTGGCTCAACAATTTAGTAGTTGGGAAAATAGAAGCAAGTTATTAATTTTCTTAAACCTTTTATTCCGATCACCTGTAAAATGGGCTAATATCAACTGCGGAACAAGATTGATGTGGAAATCAAATGAGATCACATGCATGTAAGAGTTTTGTAAAATATAAAATGCTGTACAAACATTAAGATTATTACTAGATATCTTTGGGGACAGTGTGGGTTGCCCAAAGGGAAAATGTTGATTAAAAATTATTGCCAAAAGTTTTCTCTTTCCAAATGATATATTTGCATGTTCCTTGTAAAGCCATTTGTGGTTAATTTGCTGGGCTTTGATGGAATCAGGCTGCAGATGTTCCAAAATGCCATCTTTTTGTGCATTGAGGCTCAGTCACTGGGGCTTGTAAAAGTAATGGGCTGTGCCCAATTTTTCCCCAATGTGTTCAACTCTCAGGGACAATGAAAGGAAAGATCTATCTTCCTCTTAACAAGAAGAAACTGAAAATTCAACTTTTTGTTTTCACACTCAAAAAAAAAAAAAAAAAAAGAGAGAGGGAAGCAGAGGAATCCCAGAACTGAATTTTTGAAATTAAAATATTCAATTAGGTTTTGCCATATCTCTAGAGTGAAAGATTCTTAGTTGAACATTTGAGTAGCATGTGAAGACACGAGTTATCCCATTTTGAGGATGAGGTCAGACACTGCAATTGAGATACACCATTTATTTCCTATGGATTTCAGTCATGTTTGGTGGGAAAATGGTAGAAATTTTTTATTTTGTATGGAAATGTCTTTGTCTTAGGCAGTGGAGGTTAATCAGACTTAAGACCAAGGGAACACAGACATTTCTTGTTTATGTTTACAACCTTACTGGGCTGTGATTCTCAAAGGAGGCTCTAATGGGACAATAGGCTCACCATCATCAAGGCAGATTCCCAAGTCTCACCCCAAACTTAACTGATTCAGGACTGGGAATGGGACTTGCAAATCTGTGTTTTTAGAAAGCACCATCAGATAATTCTTAGATGAACTAAATTTCCAGGGCTGCTAATCTAAGGCCTTGAGGACATCATTGTATTAGAACGCGATGTGATCATTGATGTTCTCACATGATCCAGTTAGTTGTTGAGAAATGGTAAAATTAGATTTGGGGAGTAGAGATTTGAGAAGTGGTAGGATTGTGCCCTTCTTTTAAGGAAGTTTTTAATTCAGAATTACTAATCCATAAACTGTTTGCTAAAAGCAACTGTTCAGAAGGACCCATTCTGTAAGGGTCCTGGATGATTGGGTTAAAAATGTTTTTTCCTTGGTGTGCTGTATAGCTATTTTGATGCTCAAATCTAAAGTAAGCAATTTAAGAGACAAGAACATCTGGATGAAGATAAATCTCTGAAGGCAACGTCTAGCCCTTCAGTGTGTAGAAAAATAGGAAGAGTAACCGATAAGATAGCGAGGAACATCCTAGAACCCTTGCACCATGAAACCAAGATAGACAAGTTCCACCCTCCCCAACCTTCAGGAAGCATAGTATGAATGGCTCTGCAGCAGATGGCTGACATTCAAATCCCAGGTCTACCCCCCATTTGCTATGTGACCTTGGACACATGACCAAATCTCTCTTTGCCTCAGTTGTATCACACATATAATGGGATTAATAATAGAATCTCCTTCTTAGGATTGTTGGGTGATTGATTTAATAAGATTGAAGTGCTTGAAATGTTGCCTTGCATTAAGTTCTCAGTAAATGTTAACAGTTGCTATTATGCCACTTTTTAGGATTAAGGAATTAAAACAAACCACTCTGCAAAAATAGAGACCTAAAATTATTACATTTGCACCTAAGAGCACTGGTTTTCTGCTGGTGTGTGGTGAAGGAAGCAAGATTCTCTAGGTTCTTCAATTCAGAACTCTGATAGTAATAGTTGTTCCCATTCTCTGTCCTTGATCCCTTGGCCAAGATTATTTTCCAAGAATAATTACTTTCTTTTATCCCACAACAGTGAAACTGGGGATTAGAGCTAATTTGCCTATTTATTTATCTTGGCTGAGGGAATGAAGATGAAAATAATGGCCCTATAAAACTCTCATTGAATGACCTAGATTACCCGTGCTGAGGCATCAATTCCCACTCATCTGTCCAGAGTTGTCTGGTCCCCCCAAATATTTCATTCTTTCTGATGCAAAGTAAGCATATTGGTTTCCTTTCTGGAGTGCCCTGATTACCCATAGGATGTTAGACCAGAAGACACCATTTGGTTCATTCTCCATTCACCCACCTTCCCCATCACTTTCCCCCCATTACTACAATAGCCCTTCCCCACCCTCTATCCCCACTCCTTCCACCTTCAGTGCTTTACAGATGATGAAACCAAGATCCAAAGACAACATTGAATGCAATGCTAGGAATTACTTATTTAATTGGTAAGTTGGGGTTTGATTCCAGGTTTGTCTGTTGCCAAATCCCATGCTTTTCACCGCTAGGATATATAGCTTCTCTTTACAATTAGAGAAGCAATTAGGGTAGAATTGAAAGAAGAGGATTGAGGTAACATATATATAAATTTAGGAGAACTATTTAAAGTGCATTTGAAGGGATTACAACCATGGAATTGTCCAAGTGGCACCACTGTAGACTCAAAAGGTGCAATTTAAGCATTATCTGCTATTCTGCTTATCTACTGGAGAACAGATTATGAGTATCTGCATGTTTCTCTACTATTGGCTTCATCATGACCCTGAAAAAGCACCACTAGCTCCCTGCCTTTATATCCAGTGACTTAGAGCTATGGCCCTAAGAATATCTTGGCACACTAATCATGTTTAGAATTGTTAAGGTTGGAATTGAGTATATACAGGGCTGGGCCAGTGAATCAGTCCACATAAGCTTGTCTATCCTGTGGTAACAAAAAACACCATCACAGTGGCTTAACACAACAGAACCTTATTTTTCACTCATGTTACATGTCTACTTCAGGATGGCCAGGGCTGCTGTTCTAGCCAGACTTAAAAAACTAATAGAAGAGCTATTGTCTGAAGAGTTGCTTGTCACTATGGCAAAGGATAAGAAAAGATAACTCCGGAGGTTTTACAACTAACAATTAAATGCTCTGGTTCAGAAATCACACATATCAATTCTTCTTACAGATCATTGGCCAGAACTATTCAAATGGCCCTGCCCGGCCACAGAGGGCCAGGATGTGCATTCCTACTACATGTTTAGAAACTGGAAAACTTAAAATATTTGGTGAATCACATTAATGACAGCATAACTGTTCAAGAGGGGAGATTTCTAACAATTAGAAGGCTCCAAACATGGATTGGTTTACTCTTTGGATTGGCAAACATTCCCATTAGCGTAGGTTTCAGGCAGAGAATGGGTAACTGTTTAGCATGTTACAGAAAAAAATTTTGACTGGGCAAAGAGCTAAATATATTACTGTTTTTCAAATTTTGTGTGCCATATATCCTACCAGTATCTTTATGACATAACCTGTATTCATCAACAAAATTAAAAAGCCCTCTTCTGAGGTGACTAGTGCTGACAACTCTTTTGTATTATTTTTATTACTCACTGTAAGTTTTAAGGACTTTCACATTCTTAGAAAGCCTTAGTGATGGCTGTGAAAAATTGCAAGTCCTCTGGATTATGTCTGGCTCTTACCAGCATCTCTGCCTGTAGTTTTCTTGAAAATCTGTGAACAAGAGATGATCACTTCAAAGGTCTTTCCAAACTGAATATTGTAAGCTTTTTAATTATAACGGGTGGTGGAGGAAGAGGACTTCCTGATGAAGAGGCTGTCATGAGAAAATAGAATACTTTGAAAAATGATTTTGACTGCAGTGTAGAGTGTACATCCAGTAGAAAATAACACTTGAACATTAGATAGCAGTATGACTGCACTAGAGTCTTGAATGCAATGCTAAGGAATAACAATTTACAGGGTAAATTTAAGGTGTCAGGATGTCAAGCAACGACCTGTCAAACAGCAAAAAAACGGACTTTGCCCTGAACTAAAGTGTCTGGAAACCTTTTGCCCAGTGTGAAAGATAAAAGGTAAATCCATATAGTCAGAGTTCAGAGAAAGAAACTTGGCAGAAAGTGGGATTTTCTATATGTTGTATAATATTTTATATTTAATTCTGGATTTGATGATAAGGAAACATGGTTTCTTGACTAGGTATGGCCATTTGAGAGCCATTAATAAATTCCTTTGTTAGTTATCATACACAACCCTTTATTTTGAAGATTTTCTTTTTATCTTTGATTTTTGGCAATTTGACTATAAAAGGTAGTGCTTTCTTTGTATTTTTTTTTTTTTTTTTCTGCTTGGGTTTGTCATCACTTCTTGGTTCTGTGAGTTGATGTCTTTCATCAGGTTTGGAAAGTTCTTAGCCAATATCTCTTCAGATATTTTTCTGCACCATTTTCTGTTAGATCTTTTAGTTCTCCAATTGCATGTATGTTAGACTGTTTATTATTGTCCCATAGGGATTTCCTGCTCCGTTCTGCGTTTTGTGTGTGTGTATGTATGTGTGCTTCAGTCTGAAAAATTTCTATTGTCTTGTCATAGAGTTTACCATCCTTTCTTATATGTACAATCTTGTGTTACATCCATTTAATAGGCTCTTCATTTCAGGTATTTTATGCTCCTGTTCTAGAAATTTTAAAAAATTGTTTATGAAATTGTCCATCCATTCAACATTATTTCTATCTGACCCTCTAATTTCTTTATCTTAATTATAATGATTATTTTAGAATCTTTGTCGTTATTCTAACATCTGGATCATCTATAGGTCGATGTCTATAAACTGTTTTTTTTTTTTTCTTTTTCCCTTCTTTCAGATCCACCCTCTAGAGGGTGACGACATAACTCAAATACATCACTGTTATGTTATGCAGGGCAATTCAACCCTGTAAATAGTTCTTCCTTTAAAAGCAGTACTCTTTATGGTACTCAGAAACATGGCTTAGAGTTTTGCATTATATGCCAGACATTGTGTATAAATAAATTGTGGAGACTGAAGCAGACAATATTTATCCCCCTCAAAAAATCTTCAAGAAGCTATGGTGAGGGGCTGAGCTAGGGTGAGTGAGGAGCTGATCTGAATAGTGAATTGGCAATTAAGCTAAGATGGGGCAGGGTTGCGACTTCAGTTTGTTAATTCACCACTCGTTTCAAAAGTTGTGAGTGTAAAACCTTTCCTTCCAGCTGAGCTTGGGATCTAAACACCATGTGACTATGAGATAATGCTCTGGTCTCCAGCCCTGTTCCCTAATTTTTGTGCCATAGGAGATGTCTCTGCCTTCCAGCCCTGCCCCAATTGTCCATGTGCTCCTGAGAATTCTGTGAAACTTCTATAGATGAAAAGGAACATCGCCTCAACCTATTTCACAAGACGAGGAGTCACATGCAACTGCCCTGACTGTGCCTAAAATAAATAAGTGTATGAACTAGACCGAACCAAGTCACTGATATCAGTTGAAAAGGAAGATAAGAACCATAAGTTATCAAATAAAGGAATTCACTTTATCTGACAACGGTTGTCTGATCTTATTCATTCTTTTAGTGCCCTTGCCTTCCTATGTATCATAGGAGAGATCTTCTGCCCTGTAATGTGTAGTCTGGGACTCATTCTTTTCTTCTTCAGTGGGAAAGGGCCACTAAGTTTCACTAACTCTCAGGATCCTTTCCACAAACCTGAATATTTCCACAGATTGCTCATGAGGTGTCATTTCCAGTTATTATTCATTCACTTTGCTATTGAATACTACATATTAAGAGAAATAAATACATTAGGAATCCCTCTGTAATAGTTTAGAGCTATGTAAGCTAGAAAAACATGTTCTTTAACTTAATACATTCCTGTGGGTGTGAACCCATTGTAAGTAGCACCCGTTGACGAAATTACTTCCTTTGAAGCGTGGCTCACATGTGTTTCGAACATGTCACTTGATAAGACCAGCTTAGAATATGAGGGGTGCAAATTTTTGCTTGTAAGTGCAGGGATAAAGATGATGAAATTACTGTTAATAGTATCAGTCCAGCTTTATTATTAAATGAAAACCCAAAACAGGTTTATTCTTCCTCCTCGTTGAGCTTTTATTCTCTTATCACAAAGGTTACTCACAACCCACTAGCCAAATGAAAAGTACAGCTTGATTAAGGATCTCTCTTGTCAGTAATTTGTGCCTAATGTTTTTAGCTTTCCCATGGGCTGTTGTAGAAAATGGTAAATCTGGTTTAAATGAAACCTGATCCTGTTAATGGTTTAATAGCAGCTGCCACAGGGTTATGGCATTTTTCAACAGATGTTTCTGTTTCATTTTAAACCTAAACGGAGTTTTGGAATATTTACATACATCCTATAAAATATACGTATACATTTTTAGCTCTAGATATTGTAAAATAGTCTTTGACAAGTCCCTATCTTTCCCATTTCTAATTAATCACACAGAATGGAAACATGAAACCGAGGCTATCAGTTTTTTAAAAATCATGTCTTCCATTTTCCTTAAGAAAAAAAGGCTGAGGAGTAGACTCTTCTGCATCTGGGAATTTGAACAATGACTTGGTCAATCTGATCGTTGCATCCATCTTCACACCTTATCCTGTTTAGCATTGACAAATTGCTTGCCCAGGGTTGTGCATTATCGTGTCAACTGAAATAAAATTAAATGGGATCCTATTTTCCCTTGAAGTGGTAGACCTTGCAAGAGTAATTCAAATTATCATTATACCTAGGATTCATTTCTTTGGCTTGTGATTGTTTATTCAAGCTCTTCTTATAATAACATCTAATCTGCACACAACTTGTGCTAGATATGTGAATGATTCAAAGATGAACAGCAGGCATGTTAAACAGTACCTGCAACAAAAGATAAAAATAAGTTATACAATAAGGTTCCAGCTCAAGCAAAGAAGAGTGAAAGTGTAGTATAACACATTAGTTCACACTTTACAAGCTCGGTTCCTAAAGCTCATAAAATAAAGGGCAGAATCTTAAACTGGCAGAGTCAAATTTGTCTTTTTGTTTGGGTTACATTTTCATGGAGGTATAGTTGCTCCGTTACCTTGGAATGGAAGGGTTATTTATGAAGATATATCCCATTGTGAGTTTTGGGGGACAAACAATAATTGTTCAGACTCTATTAAATTTTAAACTGTCTATAGACATCGCTGACTATCGTGTGTTTCTTAAAATACAAGCATCCCAATTTTCCCTTTTGTTATTAATCTTTTCTAGGCATTTCCTCCTAAGAAAGATGTGAAACCTGGCCTGGCTCTCTTGTTTGAGCTCTTTCTCCTCCGTGGGACACATATTTGTCTTGACCGGGTTGTGGGCTGGGCAGCTTTCCCTTTGTGTGATGACAAGTTTGCTGTAGTGGAGGGAAAATTCAAGTGTCCCCTTCTCCGAGGCCGTTATGACCAGAAAGTCAGCAATTTCAAGAATATTGAAGATTTGATTTGCCTGGACTTGGACCACTGGCTTTGCAATCTTTATTTTCAGGTCTGTAAAATGATTTTATTTTTTAAAGATTTATTTATTTTTTTTACTTGGTCACTGCGCAGGTGCGGCTTTTCCCCGCTTGTGGGCGGCTTCTGCTTCAGTTCGCGGGTGGCTGGCTGCGCTCCATTTGCTGGCGACCTGCCCTGCCCGTGGAGGCTTTTGCCCTGTCCGTGGCAGCTTTTTGCCCTGCCCACGGCGGCTCCGGCCCGCCCATGGCGGCTTGCCATTCTCAAGGCAGTCTGCCCGCTAGGAGAGGTCCCCAGGAACCGAACCCAGGGCCTCCCATGTGGTATGCCGGCGCCCTATCCACTGGGCTATCGAGCCGGCCCCTGTAAAATGATTTGATAAGCAGGATAAAAAAATAACTTAAAAATTTCAGAGCTGCTTCTAAAAATCAATTGTCATAAAATTGTAAAAATAATTGCAGTTCAGTGCTGATTTCTGATAATGCAGATTAAATGGATGCTAGAAATAAAGAACAACATTCTAGAGTTAGCAGTCACCTTCAAGATAATTATTTCGGCCCTCTATTTTGCAAATGAGCCAGGACTGCCACCCAAGTCCTCCGGTTCTCAGTGCACAATCTCTTGCTGCTGGAGCAGCCTCTGCTCCTAGTCTCATCAACCTGGGGCTAGGACTGGGATAGGTTTCCATATCAAAGATACTTATTGAGCATCTAATATCTATTGGCAATGCATGTTCTATAGGTTCAAAAGAGATAAGATGTGCTTTCTGCTTTCAGGATGCCTGCCGTCCATTTCTTAGGGCAGCCGTGTTTCTACAAAAGATCTTTAACAACCCGCGTCTCTGCAGGATGGGCATGGCACCACAGAGCTGCCTCCCTTTAATCCTTGCTTTCCTCAAAATGTCTCCTTCTGCTTCAACATTAAAACAAAAGTAAATATCCATCTGGGCACATGGCATTTATTTGTATGTGTTTGGCATTCTGTCCCTTTTATAATCAAGTCTTGTAGCAGAAATGTCGTTACCTAAATCCATTCTGGGCTCCAAAATTAAAGAGCAAGAAGGATCTAGAAAAGAAAATGAAATCATACAGTAAGCTTAAACATTCTAACACAGTTGCTAATTGCTTGTGTCCTACATGTCCAAATTTGTTCTTCCTGATTATGATATTTTCCCAGGTTGCCTACATCACATAATGCCATGTCTTTTTCTTCCAATCCTATGCATGTGATTTTTAAAAATCTTTATAACATCTCTCTTATCTATATCCTCTATCATCTACCTATCTATCTGTCTATCTATCTATCTATCTATCTAGCTAGCTAGCTATCTTTCTAGCTATCTATCTACTACCTTTTATTTGCCTAACTGATGGAACTATTAAATATGGACATTTCCATGAAATGCATGTAATTTTGGCTTTAAAATCAGCTACACATCTTTTTTTAGGTGATGGTCTTCTTGTTTGCTATTTATTTTGAGTACAACAAGCCATCATTTTTCCATTTAGCTAATTCCATTGTAATATTTTGCTAAATTATCTAGGTGTGCTATTAAGAAAACAATTTTCTGTGGCTATACACCTTTCTATTCATTCCGGAAACAGTGCTATCCTAAGATAAACCTGACTGTATGTTAGTATCACATGTGGAACATTAAAAATGTTATTGCCTGGGCCCTATTTTCAGAGATTTTGATTTAATTGTTTGGGTGTGGGGCCTCAGCAATCCAAATTTTTAAAAAATGTCCAAACATTAGAACCACTGATATAAAACACTTGAAAAAGAAGACCAATATCAGTATTTCCAAAAGATTTATTGAAAAGTCAATCAAATTTTGGAAAAAAGCTATAGAAAAATAATATCAAAATATTTAACAAATTGTTGACTTTAGGACTGTCTCAAGAATTAAAGGGAAATAAATTTTGGTCAGTTTTATTTTTGAGATAGTGTAAAAAGGATCTAAAATTTGCATTAACATTTTCACTAATTGCTACCTAAGATTCAGTTTTCTATAAATGATAGCATAGGAATTAGTAGTAACTTTGTTTTATAAAGGACAGCTTAGGCATTACTGTTTTTAACTGTAAAGAGTATTTATATTTGAGGTAAAAACAAGATGTGATCTTTAAAACTTACAAGGTCTAGAGAAAATGGTTATTTGATAAACAGAATAATTTGATTTCATCATTTGATTTGCATTTGAAAATGTTACTAAGATTTTTTCTCTTTTATTCTTCTGACTTATCTATTTATAAAAAAACATTGTGAAAAAGACATATTTCACTAGATTGGTTCATCTGCAGAACCTACTGCCCATTATCTATTACATGATCTAATTGTCTGCTAACAGTTCTATTTGGTAGACAATAACAGGGACTTTTTCCTTCTATAAATCCCATAGGATGTTAGTAAGTCTTTTTAATGAAAACTGTACCATTATGGCAAATAGATGATTTTCTGATGGAAGGTAGAAAAAGTCAGGACTCAGGTGACTCTCTTTCATGAGACTGAAAACAGAAAACTTCTTATCTTGAAATGCCACTTCCCTTCTATGTGAAATTATTGGATATATGGACTTATTCCAATGTGAGTTTCCTCAGATGCAAAAGCTTTTGAACAAGTAAATGCAAATTTTGAGTATTCCTTTTGGAGATCCTCACAACAAGAATAACTTGTAATTGGAAAAAGAAAAAAGACAGTAAAGCAGATGAGGGAAGAGAAGAGTAACTTGTGCAATGCAGGATTCAAAGAGATTAAAAGACACCAGTAAGTCCAGGCAAGTCCTGATGATTTCCCTCCCATGTCCATTAGTGTGGAAGAATTGTCAGGGATTAAAGAGGGGGCTGGCAGAGCCAGGGCAGGTGGCTTAGCTATGACATCACCTGTTCTACCAAGATGCTGTTAGGGACAGAGCTTAGGCTAATAACCCTGAGCGTTAGTGAGCAGGCTTGCGAACAGTTCTGATTCAGCCTCCCCGTAGCATGTGTGTGAAGATAAAACAGGGAAAATTATGCAAACAAGATAGCCTATAACTTTTCTTTTTCCCAGGAAACTTTTTCTCTTTTCTGAATATTTCACATCCTGTGTCAATGATTATTTCCCCCAAGTATTTTATTATTAAATTTTTAAACATAAAAGTTGAAAGAATTGCAGACTGAACACCTATACATTCACCATTAGATTCTACAATTTTGTCACTTATTTTTGAGCTTAAATACTATCTCTTGCATGCAAGAAATACTGAATGAATATCTGTCAATTTCCTTCTAGTATAAATGTTAGGAAAACAATGCTATTTGGAAGAAAGAAATAAAGAAAAACTATAAAGTAAGGCAGAGAAAGTTAAATATTTAGAGCAAATAGTAAAGTCTGAAGCAATTATATAAATATGTGAGTACAAAGATGCATTTTTTGTAATGCAACCAAACACAAGAAAATGTAAGATTTGGAAAATTGAATTCATAAATTGACCTTTTAGGTTTTGCAGATTGTGTAACTGTTCTAGAGGAAAACTAATTGCGTGTGTAATATTTTTAATACGACAGATTTATCTCCTAATAGGTAATTAAACTTCCTCTGCATTTGGATGTTGAGAAAAAACAGGAAAGGCATATTCAGCTTCCCCCTGAATTTCCAGTTTGTTTAATGGCTGAAATAGAGAAAGCAGAATCAGAAGTGGAGAACACAACTGGCCTTTCAGAGAAAGAATCAAAGAAAAGCATTTGTGCATCAAGGGATGGTCATGCTACGTCTTCCTGGCACTCTTTCCGCGGTTGGTTGACTTGTTTTTCAGTTTCTATTTCTAATATTTTAAGTTCTGTTATTATATATATATATATATATATATAAACTGGTTAAAGGATCATATTAGTCAGTAACAAATTAGCACAAACTGCATGACTTAAAATAACGGAAATTTATTGTCTCACAGTTCTGGAGGCGGGAAGTTCAAAATCAAGGTGCTAGCAAGGCGCTCTGAAGGCTCGAGGGAAGACTCTTTCCATGCTTCTCTCCTAGCTTCTGGTGTTTTCCATTAACCCCTGGCTTTCCTAATTTTGTAGTGTCATTACTTCAGTCTGCCTCTGTTGTCACATCTTGTCACATGGTCTTCTCTGAGTGTCTCTGTGTGTCCTTTCTTCTTCTAAGCAGACTAGTCATTGGATTTAGGGCTCACATTGGATTTCCATCTAAACTGAGACCTCATCTTAACTTAGAAAATCACATCTGCAAAGACCCTCTTTCCAAATAAGATGATGTTATGAGGTTCCGAGTGGACATGAATTTTTTGGGACAATACGTACTCATTACAGTGATATCAATTATATATTAATATATGATGTTTAAGGAGAAGGTAATCACTGACAAGAATGTAGTTTTCTTAGTGCATTGTCTATTATACAGCCAAGTATAAAATTACTGCACTGAAACCCAAGTGTTTCTCCATGACCTCACTGCTCTAAAATAATATTATTTAGTTTCTTTGGGGGACAGTTAGACTTTTTTTGATTCGTAGTTCTAGATTTCAATCTTTCCCACAAGCCCATAGCAAGAAGTGGCTGTGAAAGAGACCATTCTCAGGAAATTTCTTAAATAATCTAGTTTACTTATCAGCCTTCCGTTTTCAAACACTGGCTTAATTAAGCACTATATAAGCAAATAAATGTTCTTTGGAATATTCAGGGTGCAAAAGTTCCAACTTACATGTATCATACTTTAGATTTGCTTCTGCAATTTTCTCTTTTTTCTTAACATTGTTTTTGAGATTTATCTTTACATGTGTATATAGGCATACATACCACACATATTTCTGGTTTATTGTTTTTATTGCTGTCCAGAATGCCTTTGCACGATTATAAAAAAATTTATTTGTTATTATTGTTTATGCTATTTCCAGTTTCTTTTTTCTATAGCAAACAAGGCTATCGTGATTATTCTTATCCCCTTGGGCACATGGGTGAGAATTTCACTACCTAGCAGAAAAATCAAATCACAGGGCACAAGCTAACTAAGTGTCCACATAGTGGCACATTGTATCCCAAGTAATTGTATCAATTCACCTTCCTAACAGCTGTGCACAAAAGTTTATTTGTCCCACATCCTATCAACCCTTGTTATTGTCAGACTTTCCAGATTGTGCCAATTCAAATGCTATGAACTGATATCTCTTTGTGTTAGCATCTTCCTGCTTGCAAGTGAGTTTGAGCATTTTTTGTATATATATTTTTATCATTTGGTTTTTATCTTCAGTGAATTGTCTGTTCCTGTAGTTTGTCCATTTTATCATTGGATTATTTGTCTTCTCAGAAGTTCTTATGCCTTATTTTTTTTGGGTGGGGTGGCAGGTGGTGAGAATTAGTTTTTATTTATGATTCATTTTTTGATTCTTATATTGATTTATTTAATCATTCTATAATCAATGAATTCCTTTAAAAATATTTGCAGTAACCCGTTCATTGTATTATAGTGTTTTTGTAGTTTTTAAAATTGATTTCTTATTTAAAGTTTTATTGAATAAGCAATACAGTCAGATGGTTCAAAATCAAATCTATTTTTCACTGCTGTTCCCAGTGACCTAATTCTTCTCCTTTGAGGAAGAAATTGCTTTTTTAATATATTATTTAATAGATATTTTATGTATATTCAAGAAATTACATAATATACTATTATGATTTTTAAATTCTACTAAATCTATAGCTATATTTCTCTTTTCATTCCTAATATTAATGCTTGCCTGTCAGATATTGCTTTATATATTTAAAATGTGTTAATTGCCTACAAGTTTTTTATTTTGATTGTGATTTTTTGTGTGGTATTATTATTCCTTTTATAATAATATAGTCTCCTTCTCTATATTGATTCATGCTTTTGGCTTTATATTCTAGTTTTTCTGATATCAGTACAATCATCTGAACGTTTTGGGGAGTATTTTCATGGCATAAAGTGTTTTTCTACACTTTATTTAAAATTTTAAAAATTTATCTGAGGGGTTCTTTTGAATATGTCTTTTTTAATAGCAAATATCTGGATTTTATTTTTATATACAAGACAAGTAGATGATATGTATACTTTAATAGAAAAAAATATCACTTTTTATTTCATTGTTATTACTGTTGTATTTATACTTATTGATAGCATCTGATTATATATTTTATATTTATCATCCAATATCTTCATCCTTTTAGCAATGTTTTCATTTCAATTTCTCTTTAATCAAAAATAATTTTATATATTTTGCTTTTTCTCACCTGTTAATATTCTATATATTTTACTGTTCACAATTTTGGTTGATGACCTTAATTTTTTCATCTACATTTTAAACTATAAATTATCTTTTTAAAAAATTGAAGCTCACTCAGTGTTTTTCTTCTCTTCCTGAACATGAACATGCTATATCCACCCATTTAACTACCATCTCACATTGTACTTTTTCATTAAAAACAAAATTTAGGTTTTTTTAAAAAATCTTCCATTGAAAATGGCTTTACTGACATACTTCTGTGCTTCTAATATTTTTAATATATCATGTCTTCACTCTGGTTCCATTGTTCCTTTTGCCAAATAAAATCTTTTAGTAAATTCTTTTAGAGTGTGGATCTGTGAGAGCTAAATTATCTTAGCCATTGTATGTCTGAAGAAGTCTTTATTTCTTCCCTTGCATTTGACAAATCATTTATCCTGGTATAAGATTCCAGGTTGGTAATAATTTTCCATCAGTATTTTCTCCACCATCTTTTTGTATCCATTGTGGTCAATGAGAATCTGTATTAAGTGTGGAGCAACTGAAGGATCTTAAGAAGGGAGTGATGTATTTCAATTTCTATTTTGGATTCTCTCAGATAATTTTGAGCAGGATTTATTTGAGGAGAGCATATCTAGAAACAGATAGGTCAATTAGGAAAACTTAAGTATAATCCAGGCAAAAGGTGAGGGTTGGAATTAGAGTTGAGATGGAAAAGTTGGAGGGGAGAGGACACATTCATAAATTATTAAAGAGGTGCAATAGAATGACCAAGGTTTGTTAATTTGATGTGGATGGTGAGGGATAATGAAGAGCTGAAGATCATTCCTAAGTATTTAACATGGGTAGACGTAGACACCAAACAACAAATTTCCTATTGTTTGATAGGAAATAAAGGATTAGAGGAAACACCATTAGTTTAAATTTGCACCTGTTGTTGAGATTCACATATTATATACATGAAGAAAAGTTCAGGATTCAGTGGGAAAATGGATACAGATGAAGCTCAGGAGAGGAGGGTGGGACAATGTCTAATAGAGGCATAAACGTATAAAGTCCAGCTGCGACACTAAGTCATTGAGTTCAGCCAGTGTTCATGTGCAGAATGGTGAGTGTTGGGCTGAGGACATGGCTCAGGGAAATGCAACATTGCAGGAGAAGGATGCTGGATCCCTGCCCCAATGGCCAGACCCAAAGCCTAGACTATTAGTCTTTTCAGATGACATCTATCTTCTTGCCATGTTCTGCCCACCAGTTGAGCAACATAGAACTTCAAACTCATCCTTCACTGATGAATGTTTTCTTACGTTGTGATTGGAATTTACCAAGTCCCTTGGAAATTATGCATGTTGTGCCAAATAAAACTCCACAGATTGTCAAGCCCTGTTCCTCTAATTCCTGTCTCCCTAAGAAGTGGGTCTAGTACAAGCACTGGGCTTCTTTATCCACACCTGATCTGTTTCCTCTGAGTAAACCAAAATCCTTAACTGAGCACTGAGATACTGCCACCTCCAGACAACCAAGTGTTATTTTATAGTGTTATGTTTACCTAGGAATGATGTATTGAAATTTTATACACAGAATACATATATATCTAATTATGTCAATAAATTATGAAAATAAATTAGGGTGAGACGTGCAATTGTTATCAAATGTTGATATTGAAGATATGTCATAAATGCCAACACTATAAAGCACCTTGGTTAAACTATGTGGTTTCTTCCACTTGAGAACTGGGATTTGCTTTGTCTCTAATCAGAGAAGATAGGAGGCCACCATTATGACTGTCTGGTTTTGAAGATAAGGAGCAGAGTTGGTTGTCCTTAATATGCACAAATTTAAGCTGACTTTATGCATTCCATAGTGATACTTAGTTGGATTAAAGCTTTAATTTTTTTTCATTTAAAATGTAAATATTCTTGGGAGATAACAGTGAGTGTACTATCAATGTGTTTAGTGTGGATAAAGGGAAGGTGGGGAGGTGGGGGGCTTAGAATATGCCCAAGATACTGGAAGTCGGAAAAAGAGCAGTGATGCCATAAAGGGGGGCTCAACACAGAGTCTAGACAACGTCATAGTTAGGATCATTCCAGATTGCATCATGGAGCGTCTCTGTTGAGTTATTCATGGACATTGTCACACTCAGGTGTCTCTGCAGGAGAATGACTTTTACACCATCTTTATGTTCAATCAAATTAGTCAGGCCTTCCAACCATGAGGTTCTGGGATGCCCTGATTCTGTGAAAACAAATTATTTTAACATAATCACAGAATCTGTGTAACATGAGAATGTGATGTGCAGAAGAGAAAGAAAAAGTCCAGACCTTTTCTGATGGTTGAAAATCATCTTCCTAAGATAAAACCAAATAATCTAGACATAGAAAAGAAATGATCAAAATTTCCTTTGACCAAAAAAAGTGGAAAATGTGTAGTTGATTTTTTGTTTGAAGTTCAAATGTCAAGTCAACTGCAAAGCTCTATGGTGGACACTGTAAAATATCTTCATTTGCAATGCAGATTTCTTTCTCTTTTTTTTCCTGCAATGTTTTAGGATTAAGCATGAAGTTAAATCTTATTGTAAAATTTTCAAATTTTGGGAAAGTGGGTTCTGACTTAAACAGTCATGATATTTCAGTGTTACTGACATTTTAACCTAGTTTTAGGATACTCAGCGGAAGATTTGAAGCAATTACTCTTAGACCTTTTCTTTTACCAGATCATTTTTGCTCTCCAGTTTTCCTTAGGGTAATGTGGCTATGTTTCCCATACCTACTGCACTGTGCTATGAACTTAGCTTTGAGAATGCTGCTCCCAGCTTCCCCGAAAGGAGGAGAGGCAGTACTCTAAGAAAAATGAATTCTTACATGTTCAATATTAGAACATTATACCATGAGAGGCAGAATTTTTTATGCTTCAAGAAAATGCTTTAGAAAAAGCTGATTATCATTAGCTGTGCTATGAGCTTGAAGACAGATCCAAGCCTTACATTCGAAGGCAGCATAAGGACCTTGTGATCCTATTCTGAGTAGATTTATACAAAAAGAAAACATTAAAAAAAAACATAAAAGATCTCTTCAAATGCATGTCTCTGCTACTTTGCTTATAATTATTTATTTTCCTTTGATGCTTCCTAAACATATTATTAGTGGCTAATATCCCCCATGGGCTTGTTTTCTAATATATCAGGGCTGTGATACAGTATGCTGTTTCTGCCACTGATATGTTGCTAAGCGATTTAATAATGGGTAAACAAACACAACATGTGGTAATTCATTTCAAATTAAAAGTTTATTAAGCACTGGCTTGATGACTTTCTGCCTATTTACAATTAAAGGAGCAAACCTTAGGGAAGGAGTGACCACGTGGTATATTCGTGGCTGCAATGTTCCTATCTGAAAAATGTGTTTATTATCTTCTGCAAGCTGTCCCACATTGATAGGCTTCATATGTAAATCTGTTGAATTGACTATACCCCCGATCCAGGGAAAAGTGAATCCAATGTTAGTTGTGAGCACGCATGCACACACACAAACACACATCAAGGGGATTCTGAATTTAATCCTATGGTTGATGTTTAAGTGGTGATCAGTCTTATAAGTAGGTGACTGCCTGAGGCCAGCAAATGCTTATGAGAGGTTGGAAGAGAAGACCAGAGATATACTTTTAGGGTTATCAGTATCTCTTAAGCTTTTTCATTTTTTAGGGGAAGACTAGGGAAATATTTTTTATGCTTGATAATTTTATTTTGTATGCATCTACATTACATGAACAATGGTCTATATACGTATTGTGATACAGAATTCAATTTGGGAGAGCTTTATTGCGCAATCACCGTGAATAAGGCACTCTAAATGCTGTGGGATTATAAGCCAACACTATACGTAGTCCCTCCCTCCGGGGGCTTACGTTAGCTGAAGCCCACTCCTCTGAGATACATAAATGTACACATACTAGACTATGGGAGGGTTGACCAGAAACATATTTATACAAGGCACCTGCAAGCCTTTTGGAAGAGAATTCAAACTTGGAGAAGAAGTAAGGCAGATGCAATTGATGAAATAACAAAGATTCGGTTGTGAGATGAGTGGGGCATTTGTGGGAAATGCATGTTGTCTGTAAATCAGATTTGTTCCTGAGCCTGGTTATCTCTCATGGGATTCCCAGGGGCAAGGGAAACTGCAAAGAAATACACTTCAACTCACTAAAAAAGTGAACTATTTTCACTGAAATTCTGCAAGACACCTAAGTATTCTATATTTTCTATATATTTGAGTTCATGCTATCCTGTGAGGCAACTAGGTATACTATATACATATACTATATATTATATAGTACACACCTGCAATCCAATGTATTACAAAGATCACCACGGGGCAGTAGAAACAAGTAAAAATGAGTAGTTCATCAACTCAGGTTAGACATGCTGGTGGACTCCCAGAAATAAATGGTTGAGCCTTTAAGGGCAGTTGAAACTTGCCTGAATTTCTTTTTTAGTATAACTTCATTTAAAATCCTATATTGGTGCAACAAGAAACAGAAAAAGTAAAGATCTCCA
>PVKH010000534.1:0-36812 GCA_004027955.1 Chaetophractus vellerosus
GCTCACCACACGGTGGCCTTGCCTGCTCGTGGGCGGCTTTGCCTTCTCAAGGCAGTCTGCCCACTCAAGGGGGCCCTGGGAACCGAACCCGGGGCCTTCCATGTGGTAAACCGGCACCCTACCAATTGAGCTACAGCAGGCCCCAATGAAGTCTATTTAATTTGTCCCATCATTGAAACAATGATCCCCATTCATTAGTAATGTCTGAACGACAGTTTTCAAGTTTATTAATGAATATATACCATTTCAGACTAACCAGTTTAACCTTAATAGTAATCAGATCCTAGGTCTAACAAAAAATTAGAAATCTAAAGATTGCTTTGAACAGGATTAATTCTTCACATTGAAACTCACTATTATTGGGTGAATTTCTAAGGCCTTAAACACCTTACACCAATTTTCCAAGTATAATATATACTGTAAAGTTGTTGTACCATTAGGAATATTGGACACCAGATTTCACTGAATCTGAAGAGCTATCATAGTGCTAAGTTACCATGAAAGGATTACCTTGGAGGCAGATTTCGTTTTTATTATGCCATTCACACCTTGAGTAAAATTACAGAACAGATACCAAATCTGTTTCTTTAGCAAAAGACAGGCTTCTAGGAAACACTGGAGCTGATTCATATATTCCTGGCGCATTTGATAGCTGCTATCAGGACAATAATGTCATGTGCTTGAAAAAAAAAAGTAAGCCTGTAAAGATGCCACAGAAAAGATGACATTTTAACAAAAAAATCAAATTCTATTTTGTTGATTTTCTTAGGTAGTGTTTTGAGTCTTTATTTATAAATAATAGTTGAATAAAACTTTTTTCTATTCCAAAGAAATATATATAATTAAATTATAGAGTGATTCAGTATGTCAAGCTCTGTTTTTCCTAGGTCTGCTTTCTTTATGCATATTACTTTAAATTTCACTTCTGACTTATTTCTTAGTTTAGGGCATAACTTTTCTCTATGGTGTTACAAATTGCATCCTATGAACTGGATTAGATTCAGAGCCCCATAGGAAGTGTGGGAAAAAATTAGCTTTGCTTTTTCTTCATGCTCTAAGCACTCTGCCACATTAAATATAATTAAATATCATTCATTCTACAATTCTTAGTTATGATAATGTAACTAGATTTAGACAGTGATTTCCAGAAATTTCACACATGCTCGTCATTGTTGTTCTCCTTTATTTCTAAAACATTTTGTTCTTTATTGTTTTATGTGCTATAATGTAAAAACCAGACTCTTATGAACTCTGAGTTTCATTGTTTTAAAACATTATTTCAGTTAGTTGGATCTTAGAAACATGAACCTGGATGTAATCTAAAGATAAAAGAATATTGACTATAAATGTGTTTGTATTTATTGTAGCTAATCAACATTTTCAAATGTCCCAATTATTCGACAAATGGGTCTTTGTCTTTCTTTTATGTAAAACTAAAAGGAAGGAAGACACAAGACTTGGGCTAAATTTTTTTAAAGTTCTTGTTTTATTCTTTTCAAAATAGCTCTTTATTTTTGTTTAAAAGATATTTGTATATATCTGGATGTGAGTGGGAGAAGGTGCAGGTAGCTACAGGTGTTTCTGAGTTACAGGTCATATTATAAATTCATCAAGTGTAAGAAATTTTGAAATTTCAGAAGACACCATTATAGCCAATGCCTGTCCATGAATGTAATCGGGTAAGTAGATTCTCTGGAATAATCAGTAAATCTCTTGCTGATTAGAAAGAGAAGAATCTTGTAAACACACATAGAACACTCCTGAGTAATGCTTTCACTTGTTTACTTTCTTTTGTTTATCCAAATTTAAAACCTTTCTTTCCTTCCTCTAATAATAATTTATTTTTATTTTGTGTTTCTAAAGCTATTGGCTTTTCTCCAGTCTTGTGACTGCATGAATATTTTAATACAAATATTTAAAATAATTTTTTGTAAAGTAGACAGGAAACATTAGGTAGAAAAGTCTTACTTGAAGACTTCTAAATTTTCTCCAAAGTGTAATTTACCGTAACAATTTGAAAGTTCCAGACAAAGCCAATTAATTACAATGTTGCATTTATTTATAAGCAATGACAGATGGCAGCATTAAGTAGTTTATATAAAGTCAACAGGCAAAAAGTGCTTAGACTAATATTTTATATGTATTTGTTTGGTTGTTTGGTTGTTTTAGATTGATTTATCTCAATTTATTAACACATCCCAAATATAATCCCATAAGTAGCTCACATGAAAAATGCAAGCCATTTATTAAACCATTTTGTACTTAGCTAGATGATGGTAATTGTAAATGAAATTGAAAAATCCCGTCTTGCTGAATATGGATCTTATTAACAACAAATGAACAGAACTTTTCTAGTAATATCACAGAATATTTTTTACATTTATTTTCCTTCAATCAAACCCTCAATTGTGCATTGCACCTTTGCAAATATTTACATCAATAATATAAGCAGT
The DNA here is from genome assembly GCA_004027955.1 of Chaetophractus vellerosus. Taxonomy (NCBI): domain Eukaryota; kingdom Metazoa; phylum Chordata; class Mammalia; order Cingulata; family Chlamyphoridae; genus Chaetophractus; species Chaetophractus vellerosus. The sequence continues at coordinate 2,454 of PVKH010000534.1, forward strand.
TTAAAAAATGTTATTTACCCTTTCATACTATCAGAAAGGAAGGAGGCTAGTGAAATATTTGGTAGTATGAGAATGCCATGATATGTTCTGCAAAAAATAAAAATATGCCTTTAGTTAACTTTCAGGCTACAATTCAGAATTACATCTCATTATTTAATTTTCCTCCAAATCCTGATATGTTACTACATCAATGTAGAATTTGAACCTAAAGTAGGATTCAAGGTGACAATGTGATTGAGGCTTCATCAAGACATGAAAAATATCCATTCCGTTTATTAGATGCTGCAGCTAATAATGTAGAAGTCATGGGTTGAATTCCGGCCTCAATATTTCATTTTCCAATATAATAAAAGTGCTATATATAACTGTTTTCCTTTAAGATATCTTGAAATTTTCCTCTCTGACCAGCATTTTATGTTCTATTATTGCTCATACTTTTTCATACTTACTGAAACAGTTCTTTGATAACTTATATCCCCTTCCAATTGGAGACAGCCATTTCAGCTCTCTTCCTCCTAAAATTCTGGAGAGTCCTATCCCCTTAATCTTCTACCTTAATTAGCATTCTAACTTTCAACGTGGGTAACTCCTTGATGTTCTCTACATGCCAATGTTGAATACACTGCTCCCAGTTGATTTCCTCCAAAGTGATGCTGTTTGACTTCTTTTCAGCCTTCAGTACAGATCTTCCTCGTTGCACCCCTGCCCCCCTCGGTAAACTACCAATTCCCTTCATTCTCAGGTATTGTAGAAGAAAACGATGTATCTTTTTCAATTTACACACCAACAAATTCATGTTTTTAACTTTAGCTGGGACCATACTTATTTTATTTATTCCTAATTTTCTACTAAAATATTCCAAAGGCAGCTGTCCATATTCCCAATACCATATCCTCAACTCTTCTCTACTGCCCACCTGCCCTAGATAACCACCTACTTACAGGGAAGTGATCAATTCTTTCTCTCCCACTTCACCTAGTTTTAAGGAAGTGGTATTTCATTTTCATTTAAGGCTATTTAGTCTACTCTACCTAGCCTTATTTCCTTACTCTCTATATTCTCTTCAGTCAATTGCAATCTAACTTCTGTATCCTCCTCTCTTCTGTGAAATTCTCTCTCACAGGGCCCTGATAACTCCCAAATCACAAAACTCAGATCTCAGTAACATTAAATCTCTCTCCTTTCTTGGCTCCCATAATGCTGCAGTGCCTCTCAGTTTATTTATTTATTTATTATTATATTTTTAACTTTGCTTCTCTCCACACATAAGTAGATTCCTTCAGTAGGGTTTTTCTTGGGGCCTCACACTTTTCCGTCTGCACTTTCTATTGGTGTCTCATATGAGGACTTAGTTCTCACTTTCAGAAGAATGACACCAAAATTCTTTCTCTTACCCAATTTCTTGATCATATTTGAAAATTTCTGATACCTTTTAATAACCTGATTGTACTTTGGGAGACCTCAAAATTATTTCTCAAACATATCCTGTTATACATTCATCCCCAAACTTCATTTTTTGTGTCATCCCTCCCATTGCAACTTCCCATTGCATCAACTCAATTTTATAGTCTTCTTTAGCTCGTTTTTTTTCTGACAATTTCTTCCCATTTTCTGCAGGTCAATCCTGGCACAAAATTTAGTTTTAGCTCTATCTCTGATGGTGTGAATCTTATATTTCTCTCTTTTTCTATTCCGTCTGTTATCTCTTTCAATCACCAAGAAAACCCTATAAAACAGACATTGTTTTTTTTTCAACATATAGATAAGAAAAAAGGGACCTAAGAAGATAGTATGGTTACCTAAGATTACATAGTTAGTTTACAATGAAAGAAAACCTTTGGTTTTTTATTTGTGTCAATTTTTAAATTAGTATCTGCATCTTAAGTTCTATGAGAAATCGCCATTGAATTTCTATGGCCTAGGACAGGAAGTCAGGCCTGTGTAATGAATGGATGAATGACAAAATCAGAACCTAAAATATTCCTGCAAATTCTTCACAGTGGTTGGAACATAGACATCCATTTGGCAAGCGGACACAGAGCTGGAAATGAGCCATATATATGTCATCCTATAATGAACTTGTTTTTTATCTGAGGTCACTAGAAGATATTGATAGTTTTGACATATAGAAGTGAGATGATAACACTTGATTTTTTTTCTCCAAAGATCTCCCTGGGACAAGGATTTTATAGAGGATTGAGGTAGGCAGGGAAATTAGGAAATTGTCACCACTCAGCAAATGCTTGGTGAGATTCTGAATTAAGGTAGAGATTACAAATTTGGAATGAGGTTTGAGGGGCATTAGGAGACAGAATCAGCAGAAGTGGGTGCTTGACCGCACGTGACTGGCAGAAGAGAGTTAACCAAGGGTGAAATTGGGTATAATGATTATTTCATTCATTAGTATGTGAAATGCAGGGCAAAGTTTATGTTGGAGGAAGGAGGAGAAGAGGTAACAAGTCTAGTTTGCGACATTCAAATTAGTAATGTTTATGAGACAACGATTTGGGGATACCTCTTAGATTAATTTATGGTCTGGATGTTAGTAACTCAAGTGAAAGCTATGGATATGATGCTCTCAAGCCTGTGTTTTCATTATTTATTTTTCCCTTTTTCATATAGCCAGCATGTAAAGGCTAATTTTGTGTTTAGCAAAGGTCTATTTTTGAAATGTTAATTTATATCAAATGGTTGTATGCATTAATATTCTCACAATTAATGAATGCTTAAAAAAATCTCTGTCTACCTACTTGTATCTATCTTCTATATCTATCTATCTGTCTATCTATCTATCTAAAATGGGCCTGTGTGGGAAAAATCATATAACTATTTTAGTTTCTTCTTCCTTGTATAGCCTAAAAGGTATGGTAATAAAATAAGGCAGATGATATATTTGTTAAAATATTTTTCAAAATCCAAGAATGCTCATATATTGTTTTGAATATTATCAGATAAAACAAATATAAAATTGGAAGTTGAAGTATTCAGAGAAATGCTTATTAGAAGGAAAAGATAATATAGAACCACAATATTCTATTTCCATTGACATAAATGAAACAAACTTAGATAGTTTGACTAATGAGGAATTTTGCAGATTCATGATGCTTACTATTACTATGTAACAGAACTAGGCACTAATAGTATTACATACTAATAGTAATAGAAAAATATCTGGGATCACATGCTTACTGATGTGATGCACTGAAAAAAAGCAGTATCTATATACTTTTTATGCTAAAATATTTCCATTGAATCTAATCACCAGAAAAGTGGACAATAATTAAGAAAATTGACCGGAACTTTAGGAAAATGACAATCTCTTGAAAAACTAACAGCAACAGCATGACAAGGGAAATGTTCTAAATTAAAAGAGTTTAAATAGCATAACAACCAAAGGAAATGGGTGAACTTGATTGGATCTTGGGTTCAAGAAATAAATGAGCTGCGAAAAATATCTTTTTGAACAATTGTATAAACTTGGATATGGACTGTGTGTTAGATAACATTTTGGACTGTTATAAATTTTCGTAAGCATGAAAATAAGGTTATACAGAAAAGTGTTCTTATTCTTAGAAAAAGCATTCTGAAGCATTATGGTTCAAGTGTCTTGACTGTTTTCAAAACATTTGTTCAACAAAATAGAACAAAATATGTATATACATTTATGCATATATGTACACGAGCATGTATATGTACATATATGTATATTTACACGGATATGTATAGTGCATGTATATGTATATATACACGTATATATATGGGAGAAAGAAAACAAATATCACAAAGCATTTATAATTGGTAGAGGTGAAGAACATTAATACAAGTTTTAAATTTTCTAGTTTTCAACCTTCTGTAGATTTGAAAATGATCAAAATAAAAAGTTTGGGAAAAATAAGTACACAATGGATTAATATTCGTTTTCTGTCAAAAGAAAATGTACAAATTCATCTGCCAACAAACTGTTTCTTAGTGATAAAAATCAAGGTGGAATGTCATAAACAACATATTAGAGGTTGAAGTGATGTCAGATGTTGTGTAATCTAACATCTTCATTTTTTGTTGTTGTTTACTTTTCTTATCTTCATTTTTAAATGTTACACTGATAATCAGTAGACTAAATATTTGGGCCAGTCACAAAGCAATAAGCACCACAGGTAGGACTGGAAATTAGGGTTCCTTTCATCCAGCTGCATGTTAAATGCTCTAATCTATACTACATTGTGAATTCCCATGGAAGAAACATTGGGTTTACAAAACATTTCAGTATCTTCAAGTGGGTTAGTCTCACCCCATCCTCTCTAGAAATTATGGCTGAGTCATATTTGTTGAAAATATTTCTGCCATCAGTACTGACATGGTATTTCTAAAACTCTTTCTTTCCAAAATTAACACAGTGATAGACTTTAGAGAATCTAAATAAATTAAAAACTAGCATGTGTATTAGGCCAGAATTTTTTCTCAAATATCAGACAGGCGCCATATTTTAGCCAATTCATGATTCAATTTCCTACACGTACACCTGCTTGTATCAAAATGAAAAACATGTAGTTCAGATACCAGATATAAGTGAAGCAACACTATTATCACGTTGATATAACAAGTTAAAAAGCCAAATTCTTATTTTCCCCATACAGAAGACCAATCTACTCTAGCATGGATGAAAGCAGGAGGAATGTTCTAGATAGTGTAAATATTTTCTTTTAAAAAAAAGCTTTGAAGCTGCTCATGTTCATTTGTACATACTTGTTCAAGATCACTAAGTCCTGCACTTATTAGCAAAGTAAGAATTTTGGCATAAAAAGTGTAAGAAATTCCTCATTAACAATTGGAAAATGTCTACAAAAATAAAGACTTGAGATCTAGTGTGGTTGTTGCATAACTACTTCACAAACAGATAAGCCAGCACTTCCAACTGCTTCTTCATATATTTCTTAGAGGCAATCAGAAATATTATTGAGCAGAAAAGAAAATACTTTTCTTGTCATTTGCTATTTCAAGATATAACAATATTGATTCAAGTCATCTGAGAGATTTAGAGTTCAAATGTGTAGGAAGTAACCAGATTGCAGTATGAAGAAGCTGGATAGTCATAGAAATGGGTGTGTTCTGGTTAAACAGATGTTGTCACAACCTCATGGGGTACTTTCAGATTAAAATCCAGGCTTCACTTTTTCCACTTCACATTCATTTATTTATTCATCAAATGTTACAGAGTAACTACAATGTGTCAGGATCTTCCATTAAAAATAAAATTTAGGATTCTTTTTCCTCCCTTTCAGAACTGGGTCTCTTTCTCTGGGCTACCCAGGAAAAAATTAGGAAGTTTGTTTGGGTGCTCTTCTTCCTGGCAGGCCTGTAAGACAAAGACTTGGCCCTATTCTTTATAAGAAGTGACAATTATACGGGATATATTATTATAGTTGCAATTACAGAAGTTCTGTTTGTTTTCTTTTCAAATTTGTTTAGACATTCTTTGTAGTTTCTTCTCAGATTACGAAGCTTCCCTTTTATTTCTATAAAAACATATTAAACATAGTTATTTTATATTCCGTTTGGAATATTCATTATCTGAAGGCTTTCTGAATCTATTTCTGCTGTCCATTGTCTAGTTCTCATCACGATATATGGTATCTTTGTGTTTGGGGTATGATTTTTGACTATGATATATTCATTTTATTGAAACTTTGTGTGAATCCCTTAAGTCCTGGATTAGACGGGTTCCTTGAAAAACTACTAGTTTTGTTTCTGCCAGTAGCCTTTGAGTATTACCAACACCGGAGCACATTAATTTTAATTCTTTATCTGGCGTTTTAGGATCACAAGATAGTGCAAATTCAGGAAGACAAATCCATGATTGGGCTTGTGGTTATAAATCCTTAAGGGGATGTATTCCTCTAACAAGAAACAGTCATAAAATAACATGGAGATAGAGTGAGTGGACATAATATGGATTAATTAATATTCCAGAAAATGATATTATTAAAAATGGGAGATAATTAATATTTGTGGGAAAAGTATCTCAGAATTTTTCAGAGTTGTTGGAAGACATTTCTCATAAATAAAAATCCCAATTAATTCTAAGCACATGAAAATGGAATTCTTATGTGGCCATTAGAAAAATAAACACAGATCTTATATTTTCCAAATAAATATGAAGCATAAAAGAGGAATAATGAAAGACAAGGTAATCATTCAATAAAGAGGATAAACAAAGCCAAACAAATGTGGGTATTTTCAAAAAATAAGACAAAACTCTTGCAATATTATTGGAGAAGATAAGAAAGGAAGCATAAATAGATGAGCTTAGGAATAACTAAGGTACCATAGTTACCTGTGTTAGAGTAATTCAGATGATAAGAGAATATTAGGATAAATTAATGCTGTTAAATTTGACATCATATATTAAAGCTTTGATTGAATATGCAACAAATGAACAGTGACTAAAGGAAAAACAAAAAACTTCTATCTCTATAATTCAAGAAATTGTATCAGTAATTAAAAACATTTGAACAAATCAAACTTCAGGACCATGTTGGATTGCAAGTGAGTTCTATGAAATAGTCAATGAATGGATCATTTCAAAATTACATAAATTCTTTCAGCAAATTATTCTCAATTTATTTGGTAGCCTTTATAACAACATTTGACAAAAAACAATGACAGGTCAATCTCCCTCATAAATATAGATACTAAAGCCAGAGCCAAATATTAATACACTGATTCTAGCTATGCATAAAAAGTTAAAAAGTAAAGAGAGCTAGAATTATTCCCAGGAATTCAAGGCTGAAATACTCTTAGAATATCAATTCATGTTATTTCGTATATTTCAAATCAAAGAAGAAAAATCAGGATCATCTCATGCGATTCAAAACTTTTTTTAAAAAAGATAAACATCTTTACCCATACTGATAAAAAAATTTCCTATCAAACTATGAATAAAAGGGAAATTTCTAAACCTGAAAAACAAAATATACAAAAACTGACACTGTTTGTCATATTTAATTGTGAACATTTAGATTGATGACTACAGAGAGTGAACAAGTACTAATTAGGATTAATATGTTTCCTGTTAGAAGGGCAGGCTCTAGGGTAGGGCACAGTTTTCTACCCTTGACCGTCTCTTCAACTCTTTTAACAGGGCTTTGGCTGAAGGTGGATGAGGCACACATTTTAAGTTTGAGTTAGGTTTTGAGTCTGGAAGAACAAATTATAGATAATAAAATCAAAATTCCAAGTGATCTCAACTAGCAGAAATGCTTGTACCAAATTAGCAAAATGAGTTTTTTTTTTTTAAACGGAGATGTCTTTAAGTTCAAAATTGATTATATCCATGTGGTATGTGAGAGAGTTGATGAGAAAAAACATTGGAAATGTCTAACTACTACAATCTTAAGATACATAAAAAGTATGATAAAACTATGAGGAAAATCAAGAAAAAAGGTAAACTAATCAGGGCCACTATTAAGAAAAGTTCTCTTTTTATAAATATGTACAAGGAGTGAGGCAGTCCTGGGTTGCCTCCCTAATCTACTACATCAGAATGTCAGGGCTATTTATTAATCCCCTCATATCTTTGGCACCAGATTTGAAAAGGGACTTTGGCCCTTGCATGGAGTGTGTGTGTTTCAGAAGGGAAGGAGTCTAGAAATCATGTTACTCAAGAAAGGCTTAATGGAATGGAGCATATTAAACCTGAAATCTTTTACAAATGATGCTAGAGCATTCTTCAAATAAGAGAAAATATGGAGAGCTCACTATATGTTATAAAATATGTTTCATGTATTTTGATATCCTTAATTTAATCCTCTCAAACCCTAAGAATTAAGAACTAACAACCCAATTTTATTAAAGCGCAAACTGTCTCATAGAGATTAAATTAAATCAAGACACGTAGTCAAAGAGAGAAATGAGTGCAAACCCATGTTTATTTAATTCTGAAAAATGGGTATGCCTATTCCATTTTCCTATCGTGAGTCTACAATATTTAAGGAAATGTAATGTGGAAAAGGCAGAGACTTTTGTTGTTCCAAGAGAAGGAAGGATAGTGAGCGGAATTAAGGGGAGTTAAAGCAGTTCAAAAACGACTACACTGGGACTCTTTCATGCCCACAGTCTACCAATGGATCACAAGTAGATATCACATAACAATATGTCTATGAAAAAACACTGCTTTCAAAATAATTTCTAAAATAACTTAAAGTTTGATGTTTCAGGTGTTGAAACCATTTTCATATCGACATTACCAGTGAATTCCTAAAAAGAAAGCAACATGACATAACATTGAAGTTGCAGTCAGGAAACAGAGTGTTTTGTGTTAAGGTGATCTGGATGAGTATCACAATCTCTCCTGGACTCATTTTCCTCATGCATAGATGAAGAGTGTGCATGGCTCCTTGATATCTAATATTTCTTTCTTCTGTATAAGTAAAGGATTTTTAAGGTCACCTACAAAAATCTCATGTATGATTATAAGACAAAGTCTGTATTTTCATCTTGCCCCTATTAACGAGTTTTATCAAATGAGCAATCAAGTCTTGTGTGTGTTCATTTGAAGATCAGTTAGTTTTAGATATTGTGTAGCTTTAAAATTGTTTTTAATATTTTTGAATTAAAATATGGAATAAAATCCCTGTTATTCTTTTCAAGAGTAAAAATAATAACGTATGAGTGGTAAAGTATGAATTAAATATACATTTAATTATTTAATTATTTGAAGCATTATCTACATCAGATAAATAAATGCATACCTTGTTAACATTCCCTTATTACCCTCTGACCCAAAAAGTAATTTTAGAGATGACCGCAATTTGGAAGGAAGAGATTATTTCAGGACGTTCTCATAAATGCTCTTTTGGTATCTTTGGAACAAGCCTAGAATCATTGTGAGGATGGGAATCAATGATTTATTCCTGAAATAACTTTGAAGTTCCAAATGATAAACATGAGATTTTAGAGAGATTGGCTTTTCTTTGAGAATTTACTTGTAGTTGAGTATACTGTACTGTCAAATAGAGAATGAACTCACTATTTGGAGCAAAAAAAAAAAAACCAGAAACATTCTTTCAAGTCCTCCAAGAGAAAGATTGATGTTTCATACATAGTTTCAGTAAAAAAAAACCTACTTGTATTTTAAAGAGTGATTATTTTACTTACCTGCATCATAAATGATCAGCAAAGAATTGTTATATAATAATATATCTTCTAGCCTTAAAGACAATTCTGGAAATTTTCCAGGTCTTAGTGTCTTCAGTATGATTATCAATAAACCATATTTAGGAACATAGAATGTTCATTGTGAGGGTACATTAACTCTCTTGACCTTCTCTAAAAGTCATTTTTGCCTAAATGAATCATAAACTTATGACTCATCAACAATACAGGGTGAGAATAAGGAAATTTGGTTGTGATTTTTAAAAACTATTATCTGTCCAATAAGGGTTCTTAACTGATATTATATTTGTCTGCGATATACATACTAGTACATTTCTGAACACTCTTGACACACTTTTTCTCATTATTCTTGAGCTAGGGAATTGATTTAAATGAAAATGATCTAAATTATTTCCATTTTATTGTAGAAATCATAGATATTATAGCACTATCAAAGGAAATTTAACAGATACTCAGAAATGAGACAGTCTTTTTTAGGTCTCAGATTTTCTCCCACATTTTTTTTCAATATTTCCATTCTGGTTGAACAAAATGTAACATCAAATATACAATATACCTTCACAAACAAGTATTCAAGTTCTACTGAGTCCCATTGGCTTTCCTCCCATATCCCTATGGCCCTGCAATTTTCTATATGGTAAAAATGAAGAAAGGTATTCAGAGAAATAAGATATTCTCCAAATCTGTCACCCATACAAGATGAAATTATAATTTCTAATGTTCACATCTATTGTTAGATATTGGAAAACAAAACCTATCAAGGACAGCTTTATAATCATATTGGAAACTTTCCTTTCAAGGTGATGCACATCCTGGGGGTCCAAAATAGCTTATTACCTTAATTCAGCAACTAGGATATTGTACAAAACTCATTGACTTGCTCTTGTCACTCTCACAAATAAGTAACGCCCAGCAATGCAAAAACAATATAGTCAGTTGTCTTCTGAAAAAGGGTGAGGTGACATTTTAATGTGATTTTAATTTATTCTCAAAATGTTCCATTCATGAGTCTAGTAGCATCTATTAAATTAGATAGCTATAACCAACCTGTCAGATCATGTTTGAATATATTAAATAAAGTCTGTGTAGGGAAATATTAACAAATTCATCAGCTCTCGTGTCAAATTCACTAGCTGTCTTTGTAGACCAAACTTGCACAAAACCACAAAGAGAAATAATCTAGAGGTTTATTCAAGAAGAATCTATGTGTCATAACCAGGCAATGAAACCTTACTCCACATAGCTTCACCACTTTCATTTCCTCAATATCACATATGGTGGGCAGCTGTTTCATAAAACTGTGGAAACTGGATATATTTAGATATGCCAGGGGCAAAACAAATTTGCTGTGAAATACAATTAAATGTAGGCAAATCTATATCTGTTATAGGCTATAGATATAGTTACGAAAACTGCAAATAATTCAGATAGAGTTCTATGAGAAAAAATGATATATAAGACAAAATTTTTTATGATTTATGAGTTTAAAGAATCAATTTGTTTCATTAAAATCTTACTATAAATTAGGCTCTGTTCTCATTGTTTGGGATAAATTAGTACACAAAATAGACAAAGACCACTGCCCTTGTATTTATACTTGATGTCAGAAGACAGACAAAAATATTGAAACAATATATTATTGGATTATAATCAGAAGAGGATAAGTACTGAGGAAAAAAAAGAGAAGCTAGAGTAGGAAAAGCTGAATGCGTAAGAGTAAAGTTACAATTTTTAATAAGATGGTCAAGGTCCTCTGATTAATGTATATTTAATAAAATTTAAATAAAATTCTTGAATTCAGAATTCAAAAGTCAAATTACACTTACTTATCTAAAATTATATTAGTGTCACACTGGTAAAATTATGTCTGCTCTTTTCCTGAATTTTGATTTTCCTGGTAAACCAGAAAATTGCCTTAGTTGTATTATTTGTTCAAAATTGATGGGAACAGCAAGACACGATGACCTGAGATACAATTTTGGAGTTGCATTTGCTTTTTCTTAGAGATGCAGAAATTGGTTTTAGAAGACTGAAATCTACCCATTGAAATATGGATCGGGCCCTTCGTCCATGTCGTTCAATATACTTCCTTTGGAAAATGTTTTGTTGTAAGTAACCTGAGGATGCAGTCTAGAAGACATTTCATATCAATTATAAAATGCTGAGTTTCCCTCAACAACACTTTAGAGATTTTAGATTTTATCTAAAAATTGTATGAACTAATTTGCATTACCAGACTCTACCAACCCTTGGTGACAACTGGCTTTGTTCATTTCTCCTCCTCTGTCTTTGAACCTAGAAAGTTTCAAACTTCAAAAAGTTGCTTTACTTTACTCCTTCCCCTCTCCCATCTCTTATATCTAGGATTCATAGATTAGTAAAAATTAAAAAGTGTTTCCATACAATAACTATACTCTGCATATTGTAGTAATTTTAATCAAATTCTCTCATTTTCATTCTCAAGAGATATATTAATTTTTACACTCTTTTCATATGACAGCCTATACCTAATCATTTTAAACACACTTCAATAAAACTCCTGAGTTTCATTGCATTTTTTCCTACTGTTTAAAACCCTTCCTCGTAAAATACACACATATAGTCATCACATTATGGTGCTATTAAACCTCGAAAATTGTTAAATTGTCTGAATGTTCTGTATTTTTTCTGATGATGATGGCCTACCGTGCTGTTTTTTTAAAATTGTTGATAGTTTGTGTTTTTAAACATTATTAAGATACATTTTACATAGAATAAATTGCAAACATTAAAGGGTATAATTCAATGAGTTTTGACAAATGTATATACCTATTAAATATTCATTACCACAATCGAGATACTAAATATTAATATCACCCCCAAATTTTCCTCATGCCCATTTACAGTTCATTCTTTCCTCCTCTCCCTTGTCCAGGTGACCACAGATCTGTCTTCTGTTGCTACACTTTGGTTCACACTTTCTAGAATGTTATATAAATGGAATAATAAACTATATATTCTTTGGTGTCTTGCTTCTTTCACTCAGTATACTTATTTTGAGTTCCTGCTGTGGCATATACCAATAGTTTGTTCCTTTTTATCACTGGTAGCATCTCATTGTAAAGATATACCACATTTTGATTACTCTTTTACCTGTTTTTGGACATTTGGAGGGTTAGCACCTTGGGACTATTACAAATAATGCTGCTATAAACATTCATATACAAATCCTTGTGAAGACATACATTTTCATTTCTTTGGGGTAAATACCTAGGTGTGTATTGCCTGGGTTATAAAATAGATATATGTTTAATATGTTTTTTAAAATTGCCAAACTGTTTTCCAAAGTGGCTGTACCATTTTCATTCCCACCAGCATGTTAGACAGTTTCAGATTTTTCACAGCTTTGTCAACACTTGGGATTGTGAGTCTTTTCATTTTAGCCATTCATTTCACTGATAACTAATAATACTGGACTTTTTTTTTTTTTTTGAAGGAGGTACCAGGGATTGAACCCAGGACCTCGTACATGGGAAGCAGGTACTCAACCACTGAGCTACATCTACTTCCCTGGACATCTTTTATATGCTTATTAGACACATATATACCTTTCTTTGTTAAATATCTGTTCCTTTTTTGCCATTTTTAGGGGGTTTTTGTCTTCTTATTTTGGGCTTAGAAGAATTATTTATATATCTGGATATCATCTTTGTCTGAAATATGTATTGTGAATATTTTCTCTTAGTCAATGCCTTGCCTTTTCATTTTCTTCACAGCGTCTTTTGAAGAGCAAACATTTTTAACTGAGTCCATTTTAGCACTTTTTTTGTTTTTCTGTTGGTTCTTTTTTTTCCTCTTATCTAAGAAAATTTTGCCTACTTCAATGTTTCAAAGACTTTTCACCTATGTTTTTCTCTAGCACTTTTGTAATTTTAGTCATATATGAATGTACGACCATTTTCAAATTTTTTGGGGGGTATATTGTGAGAAAAGAGTCGATGTTCTCTTTCCTTACAGACATACAATTGCTCCACTATCCTTTGTTGAATACATGTAGGGTTTTGTGTCTTTCAAAGGATATTAGACTATTAACTTTAGGAAACTTTGCAAAGATTCTTAGATAATTGTATTCTGAGATAACATTGCTTTACCTTTCTATTTCGCACTGTAATTTGCAAAGAATTTCATGCCTATTATGTCATTAGAGTCTCCAAATAATCTTGTGAGGTTAGTGTCCTCAATTTATGGATGAGGAAATTAAGAGGTCAAAGGTCTTATTTAAATATTAAACACACACACACAGGGAGAGGGCCAAATCTCACACCTAGACCCGTACAGTCTTTATGGGTTTTTATTCCAATGAAATACTCCCTAATATCAAAGGTGACTATTTTGACATAGTCACCTAGATCTGTTCATAGACAGATCTTGAAACAACCATTGATTTTTCACTGAAGATTCATGTTTTTAATCTTTAAAAGGTCATGTGACTTTTATCTTCCTCTGTATTATATATGAAGAGTTGACTATCAAAATAAAGTTTTAAATGGTATATCATCAACGAAAATAGATGTTCCAGATAAATGCTTCAGATTACTCAAGGCTTTTACTGTTACCCCCCACCAATGCCCTGTGAATGTACAACCCATTTTGCGATAATCTTATATATCAATTTGTAAACATAGGCTCCCTAGATTTGCTTAGTGTTATTAACAATCTTTTATTTAAACAAAACAGATTATACTTGTATATCAAAGTAAACATGATAATGAATACAAAAGCCCATCCTGCAATCAGAACAGTCTTTGAACTCTTCTGGAAATAAAAGTTTATAGTCTAGTGTTTTATTTTTCATTGATATTTAATCAAATGGAATATATGTGTAGACATTCTGAGAGAATTAGAGTGATCTAGAGACTACAAAGTTGCATAACATTTTCCATGAGTTGCAAAACTAGGAGATGCAAAGCTTTCCAAATTAACGTTTAACATTCAAATGCAATACTGGAGTTCTTCCCTGATAATATTCCCCACTAGCTCTTGAAGATACTCTACCATGAAGCCAGCCTCTATCTGGATCTTGCATGAATGAGTGGGGATTTTGATCTCTTCTGCTATCCTGAGAAGTATATGGCTAATACTTTTCAGGATCTGGTAAAGAGATTATACTCCTTCTTAACACAGGAAAACTGCCTGTTAGATTTACCCATGGGGAAGTGATAGTCACAGATTTAAATATCTATACAGATTTGGTGTATCTGCTTACAATTCTTGTATCTTTCTGTTTGCAGGAGCAGGAGAATCTGGAAAAAGTACCATTGTTAAACAAATGAAGTAGGTACACAACCATTTTATGTATTTAATATTTGATGTGAATATTAATGTTTATTATTTGATGTCTGGCTATTCTTAAAATAAATACTTTTGGAAAAGCTGATTGATAGTCTCTTCCATATTGTAGGTAGCGATAGAACTGTCACATTTCCTGTGCAATTGTTCCTCTAATCCTTTAGCAGAACCATAATAGATGAATGTTGATATTTCCATTTTTATTTAGTTTTTGCCTCTCAACAAGATAAATACTAAAAGCAGTATTTATCTTTTTTTATATATTGATTTAAATATAGATCAAATATATTGTTCTGGGAATGATCTAGGACTTTAATGTTGTGGTGCGTAAGCCATAAATGTTATAAAATACATCGATCAGTGATCATTTTTAATTTGTGAGAAATCAATAATTTTAACCTCATTGGCATTTTACGTACCTGGGAATGAAATGTATATTTGCAGTTATTCTTATCATATATTTCGATTTATTTTTGCATGTATTTACTCTATTTATTTTCTCTTGACAATGAAACAAGAGGCCTGAATTTTTAAAATGGAAAGTGTTAACACAAAACTGCTATAATTGAAGAATGTAATGTTTGAATTAATGAAATAGTGACTAAGTGTAGATCAACAGGTGTAATCATATGACTGTCACTGATGGAACATTTTGAAGGACAATGGTTGCTCTAATGGAAGAATGGTAATCAAATTTGAACTTTTATTTGTCCAAAGGGAGAGTTTTTTGGCAAGCGTGAAGCAAGGGAATCAGATGACCTATGAGCCTAAAACCTGTCTCCTTGAACCGCAGTAATTCTGATAGGTTTTTTGTGTCCAAAGACAGGCAGATTTATGACAATGAATACAATGGTTCGAGACAACGAAATTAAAGATGATCTAAATTTGTGAGCATGCAGAAATTGATCACATGCCTAGTCACAAAATATATGTAAGAAAATGGTGACCTTAACATGATGGGCATGATTTTTAGTATTATAATGAGGTATAGGTCACTTATACGTTAAGGTTTAAGCTACTGCGTGTGAGGTAGGCCAATATTAGGGGCTGTTTTTTTTTTCATCTTAAGACTCCAAAATTGTAAAATAGGATAAGGGGTTACAAGCGAAACCAGGAATGATGATTTTACAATCACAAAATAAAGGCTATATAGTCATACAATAATTATCAAAGATCAAGGCATCAGGGTTACAGTTCAGTAAGTTTCAGTAATTTCAGTTATTTACTTTTGGCTATTCTACAATATACTAGAAAGTAAAAAGGCATCTATATAGTGATTCAATATTCACAATCATTTGTTAATTCTTAATTTCTCATTTACAACTTTCTTGTAATATAGCACAAGCTTCTCATTTGTTTTTTTGGTTTTTTTTTCTGTGGAATTTTTTTAATTAATTTTTTTAAAGAAGCTTTAGATTACATAAATGTTACATTTAAAACTATAGGAGATTCTCATATGCCCCACTGCCTCCCACATTTTCCCATATTAACATCTTTCATTAGTGTGGTACATTTGTTAAAATTGACGAACACATGTTGAAGCATTGCTACTAACCTTGTACTATAGTTTACATTATAGTTTACACTCTGTCCCACACAATTTTGTAGGTTATGATAAAATATACAATGGTCTGTAGCCATCATTATTTTTAATTCTGTGCTTAAGGAATGATGAACGTGTCTAGTTACAATCTTAACCTCTGGTTTTTCCATCTTTCCTGGTAATATGTCATGAAACTTCCCTATCAACCAACATTTAAGCCCCACTTTTGAAATTTCTTGCGTGCATCAACTCCCTAAAGCTGTCTATTTACTATGTCATCTGTACCCTAAATTTTGCCCTTTCCTCTTTTCCTGAAGAACAGGACTCTTTTCTTCTGACCATTCTTCTCTTGAAATTCTAGGCACATCCTTTCACCCAAATCAACCCTCACTTGTTTCATTACCACAGTGTTCACCTGCTTTTTCTGTCAGGTCATAATGCTTAAATCTCTGATATTCTTCTTACCTCTCCATTCTCCACAAATTTAAATGCAGCAAAAGAATAAATGATCAATCATTTGACTATACAAAAATTAGAATTTTTGAGTATATTAATAAATAAATTAAATTAATAAAAAAATAGAAAACTAGAAAAATTCTATAATAATTATGATAGATTAACAATTGCCAATTTTATAGATTGCAAAGAAAAATAATACAATGCTCAAAATTTAAATATGGGAAAACTATAATTCATTAGGGACAAAATTCAAATATTCACTGAATATATATTTTATAAAATATATATATTTTAGTTTCACCTCACTAATTATAAAATAAAAATTGAAGATATAATGAGGTATTTTTCATCTTAGTAAATTAGCAAGTTTTATTTTTCAAATAGGCTTATCCAAAAATAGGAAGAATTTGAGAAATGAGTGTCTCATTGCTACTTGTGAAATTATATGTCACAAGAAATTTATAGAAATAATTTTTGGAATATATGCAGTGAGCTGGAAAGAATTATAATTACTCATCTATTGAAGAAAAATGCATTGTTAACAATTTCAATGAAAAGATAATTTAAAATACAAAAAGGTTTATGTCAGTCTTATTTATAATAATGAAAAATGGAATAAAATAAAATCCCATAAATGAAAATAAACCATAAAAAATAGATTGTCAAATTATGAAACTATTCATCCTTCAATTAAATATTATGCAGCCATTATAAGTGATATATATAAGAAATATTAAGTGTGGTAAATGTTTACATTAACTGAAAATCTAGGATACAAAACAGCATAAACAATCTTAATCATGGCAAAATAGATATATTTTTAAAATATAGAACCTATACCAAAATTTCAAAGAAATTCATTCTCAACCATTGGATTTAAGTTATATTGTGCCTTCATTTTGAATATGGCTATACTTTTTGCATTTTCAATAATCACATTTTACTTAAAAAAAAAAACAAGTCTCTTCTAAGTACTACCTTACCCCTCCTTCCTTTTCTCAGGAAAGTAGCTCCCTTTAGTTTCCCACATTCCATTTACTCTTCAACATTTCCATCCATACTTTTACCCCTAAAATGTCACTGAAATTTCTCTTACAAAGGTCAGTTATGATCTCACAATTGCCATTTTCTTTAAAGTGTCCATAAGGCCTTGTTTAATTCCACTTGATACTATTAGGCTTCCTCTCTTAAAACTTTTCCTCAGCCTCGAGGAAACTCTCTCCCCCAATTAGTCTTCTAACTCTATCGTTTTCACTCTCCAATTCTTTTACTGTGTTTTAAATGTCCCTCATGTCTGTATTATATCCTCTTCTCTATTTACTCTACACTTTCATCAAATGAATACTGCCAAAGGCCAAAGAATTTTGCTATCATCTCCAAGCTAACTGTTCAGCAATATTTCTTTCAAATCCAGAAATAAACTTTGTCTAAACTAGGGAGGCAGGTACATCAACCTCTGTAATCTATGGATAGCTCCAAATCATAATAAACAGCATTAAAATTATCTCCCCACCTACCCTCTATTCTTCTATTCATAAATACATCAACACCAGCTTCCCAAGCAAGAAATTTGGGTGAAATGATGTTGACTCCTGACCCTCTCACCAAGTAATCCTAAGTCTACAAAATTTATATTTTCAAACACGGATTTTATTCTCATTGTTACTACCTTCGTTCAAAACCTAATCATTTCTGACCTGGATTAATGCAGTATATTGCTAAGTAGTTTTTTACTTCCCCACTCTTCCTTCCAATCATTATCCACAGGGCCACCAACTGATCCCTTTTAAAATGATTGCAGCTCTTCTCTGAATTGAAATCTTCACTCATATTACCAAATCAAAACACCGTGCTATGGCACATCGGAAACTTTGGAATCTGGGTCCTTCCATCTCTTCATTGTAAAGTCCCATCATTTCTCCCTTCCTACTTTTTGCTTCAGCAATGCTGAGTTTTTATATCTGTGGACCATCACACTATAGGAGGCAGTATAGATTTATGACTAAGAGCATGGACTCTGATCAGACTGTGAGTGTATTGTACCAGGAATCTTCTGACCAAAGTTGGGGTAGTTGTTTATCCATGCCTACTTCTCTTATCTATAAAATGTGGATGACAATTTCCCTACTTTAAAGGGCTTATTGTAAGGAATAATGAGACAAAACATATAAAGCACTTAAGCAGTGCTTGGCACATATTGAAAACTTGATGAATGTAAGCTTCAATTTGCTCATACTTTTCTTTCTACCTAGAATTTCCTCTTTCCTTTTGCCTGCCTGGAAATAACTATTTATCCTTGAAAAACCAGCTGATACATCACCACTCCCAGGAAGTCTTCCCTGGTCCATCATAAGTGCTCTCAAAGAGCACTTATCACTTCCTTCATTTCTGTTGTCTTTTACTATGTGCAGACTTAGTTGTTATACATGATCACATTGTGCTGAAAATGTTCATATGTTCTTCTTCCTCTAATCCAAGACTCTCCTATAGAACTTTATGTGATAATGGAATTGTTTTATATCTGTGCTCTCCAATATGGTCAGTAGCTGCTGGACACGTGGCTATTAAGCACTTGAAATGTGGCTGATGTGACTGAAGAATTAAATTAGTGTGGCTAGGAACTACTATATTGTCCAGTGCAGCTTTATAGTCAATATGATTTGGAGGTAATGGCTTCGTATAATTCATTTATCTTCAGAGTTTAATGCAGTATGTTACCGAAAGTATCTAAGTAAAAGTTTATTAATTTAAAAGGATCTAGGAACCAACTGGAGCTAAAGGGCTCTATCTCACAAAAATGTATTTATGGAGCTCCTAGAGAAACCGTGTTGCTTAATGTTCTTAGAGCCCTATTTCTACTGGACTCTTCACACCATTTTTATCATTTTACTTTGTGATTGATATTTCTACGTACTGTGAAGAAGGAATGGGGGTCATAACTTATTCTACTCGGAAAACCAAAGTCCTTTCAGGTTTATTCTTAACATTTCAATTTAATACGTCAAATAATTTCCTATTTCAATTTTTGACAGAAAACTAGGTTTTCTTTAATGAAATCATTTTGAATAAGGATGTTTTACTGCATTTTTCTACAGCTCATATCTAATTTATTGATTGAATTGTTTAATGCAGTAAGGCAATCATGCTCATGTTTAAAGTAGAAATACAGCAATTATTGGTAATTAAATATAGGAAATATTGACTAATATGAACATTGCTTTTACTCATTTTACTTCTGAATCCTTCTATTGGAAGGCTTTAGTATCTTGTGAGCCAATCAGGTTTTTTTTGTTTTATTGTTTTGTGGGATTTTTTTTCTATGCTAAAGCCTCAAATTGTACAAATAGAGTGCAAATGCTTAGTAATATGACATCCAAAAATGTTGCCCTAAAGTATACAACATACTTCAAAAACAATAAGAGAAACACCAGAAAAAGAGCAGGAATGTACTATACAGTAAAGATGCAATAGAGTGTAATTAGCACACATGCAAAAAATTAGTTTTTAGTAAGTCAATCTATTTTAAGCTGTTTTTTCCAAACTATTAGTAAAACCTTGACTTGTAGCTGAATGAGTGGAAGGAAGAGAAGAGTCAGCCAAATAAAATGTTGGGCCATTTAAACCTTAAGAACTCACTGGCACGTACACAGATAGAGAAGTGACGTGATAAAGTAATAACAGGCAATCACCTACATTTAAAAAGATGCTTTTATTAAGGCCAAAAATAGAAAGCAGGCACTCCCATTTTCCAATGTGTCTTAAGAGATAGGAAAAGAACTGAAAGTTCTGAATTACTTCACTTCCTATAGACATCATGTTGTAAACACCATACAAAGTTCCAGACCACTGTATATATCTTTGTCCTGAGAATCTGGAAATTATTCTATTGAAAAGGAGTAAGCTTTTTAAGTAATATGACCATGATTTACCAATTTAAAATAAGTGGTTTATCCAGAACTAATCCTTAGTCTTCTTCATATTTGGTACAGACAACTCAGAAAGAAAACATTGTCTTCAATGATTATGATAATAAAATTCCAATGATGTAAAATAGTTCAGATTGAGCACATACATAAGGACAAAATTCTTCATTTTTTGACTAATATATACTTTAATTTTATTCAAACAAATTATTGTTGATGTGCTTTAGCATTACAATCAATTGTTGAACTCACAAAAGCCTTTCATGTTTAAATTACAGGATCATCCATAAGAATGGCTATAGTGAACAAGAATGCATGGAGTTCAAAGCAGTCATTTACAGTAATACCTTGCAATCCATCCTAGCTATTGTGAAAGCCATGACTACCCTTGGGATTGATTATGTAAATCCCAAAAGTACAGTAAGTATGCAATTAAGGACAATCTAGGTACTACAATGGAGTTTGAACCATAAAAGAGTATGATTTAGGAATTTGCAGTACTCATCTATATAAAAATTAAAGAATATGAAATTTGGATTTTGAACCATTGATTCATTGTGAAGTAAAAGGGTAAATCCCCTTCAGTCCTGGCAGTTTTCACCAGAGAATATGGAAATTCTAAGTATGTCCTTAGGGAAGAGAGTTTAAAAAACAGGAAATGCAGGGTTGAAGGGTCCTGCCAGGCTCTCTTCCCATTTCTAGCTTTTCCTCACTACCTTCTCTCTGGCAAGTCACCTACATTTCTGGCTAGTTTCCCTCTCACATGTAAAAGGGGGCACTTGGAGGAGCTGAAATCCAAGGCCCTTTCCTTCTTTGCACTGTGATTTAATGAGCATGTTCTTATTCAAGAGTAGTTCAGTTATCTCTCTAATCCCAAGATTTTTTTTAATCTAATATTTTAAAATGGGTCTTAAAAGATGACCTTGTTCAACCTCCTTATTTAAAGATGAGAAAAATTAAGTCCCAGAGAGGATTACAAATTGCTTGTGTTAAGCAGCTAGAGTTGAGGGTAAAGCTCACTTCTGACTTCCATCATAGTGCTTCTCCCTATGCAAGGGTTTTTAATAAATGCTTCTAATGATTAGGAATATATATATATATATTTTCATTTTCTGTCTTAAGGTAATGATAGTTCTTTAAATAGATGTACCTTCCATATTCCTTTGAGAATGGCTTAATGATGTTCTAATTTACATGTGTAATATTCCATATATTTGTGTCACTGAACTTGGAAACCACAACTTTACCTCTAGCTACTCATTTTATATATTGTGAGCCTCATACAGCCAAATGTCTGTAAATCAGTGATGGCATTTATCACTAAAGACTTGAAATCTCTTAGTTGAGAGCCTTAATGGCCTGGCATGCAGGTGGAGTTAGAATAATGGACTCTATACACTGCAATAACTATGCTGACTGAAAAATAAAAATAAATACAACATATTCAAACTGTACATTGAATGGTGCAAACAAAGCAAAGTAGGCAGCACCAAGCAATTGTCACAGATTTCACAGGGTACAAAAGTCCTCAGTTATCAGATCAACACATCTGTCAGGCACTACATCACTCATATTTTGATTTTAACTGATATAAACCATAGCAGTTTCAATCACATTCTTTAGTATTTGATTTTAAACTTTATGTACTCTCTACTGGCTTAAACTGTTTATTCAACAGATTAATTGCTGAACACTCTGCCTATGTGTGGCTTTCAGAGTTCTGATGGTCTAGGACTTTCTATTTAGCTTTCAATTTGCTTATTTATACAAGTTTATATATTTTTACATAACCATGTGCACATCATCAGTCAGATTACCACTCAAAGAGAAAAATAGTCCTGATTGTGTACATTTGGACAAGTTATTTAACCTTTCTAAGTTTTGGTTTCTTCATCTGCAAACTATCAGTGTTTTCCTCATTGAATTATATTGACTACTAAAGGAGGAATCAAAACATAAGTAAAGCAGAATGTATTCTCCCAGTATATATTATGAATTATTACTTTTCAGTAATAACTCTGAATGTGGGCTCATTAAAATTATGTTTTGATGTCTACATAAATCCAAGATAATGTTAGATCATTTCTTCTTTGAACAATTATTTATGTGGTAAGCATTGGCTGCATATTAAGGATATACTGAAGGTTCAGTAGTAAATGAGATGGAAATAGTATTTGCCTTCAGGAGAGGATCGACTGATGTTAAAAAAGGTTATTACCAAGCAATCAGCTATTTCAAAAGGGCAGCATAGCTGGATGTGGAGCTAGATCCTTATTCATGGAAAGAATTACTGGGAAAGAGAGCACTATCTCTAAGTGAAGACTGAGGAGAAAATGAATTTGGTTTTGCAAATATTGAGTTTGAAAATTCTGTGAAATATATCCATGTGGAAATATCTACCAAATCAAACAATTTCAAAAGTGCATTTAAAGCTCGAAGGAGATATTTTCATTGGAAATCTAAACTAGGTGCTATTGGAATGCCTTAACGTATGGCATATAATTTACACTAATTGGAGTGGATGGTTGAGAATAGGTTGAGTGCTCTGATTGAAGAGAAAGGCATTAAGGAGAAGATAGCCTAGGAAAGAGTAGTGTTAGAAAACTCCAATATTTTCTGGTTATTTGAGAGAAATAAGAAGGTTGGGAGGAAAGGTAGAATAATAGGAGAACCAGGAGTGTGTGGAATCACAGAATTAAGAAACTCTTTCAAAGAGAAGTTAAACATGTTGAAAAGTCTGCCGAGTTAAAAAAAAAAAAAGAAGAGTGTGGATTTAGCAATATGGGGGTCATTCATGATATAATGAGATGGGTTTCAGAAGTGTAGTGGGAACAGAATCCTAATGGAGTATGTTGAGAAATGAAAAGTGGATATGAGAATGAATTGTAAAGGCAATGTTTTCAGGAACTATGACTGAGGTATAGGACAGAAATAAGACCTATAGTTTGAGGGAAGAGCAGCTAAAGGGGGTTATTCTCACTTGTCTTGATTTAAGATTTGATAGACTAATTTCATGAAGATGGAAGGGAAAGAACTTGTGAAGAGGTTAAGCTGAAGAAACAGGAAAGGGGAAATAATAATGGCGTTTAGTGAGTTTTCACTTATACTCTCTGAATGTTACCACATTCTATTTTAGAATCTCTAAAACATCCACTAGACCTACATAAAAGAATATTAACAGTAATAACAAATTTTCCACACAATGCCATGTGAACCAAAGAGCATTCATTCATGAAGATGTTTTGTAATCAAATAAGTTTGGGATGCACACATACTATAACAATTTCTTGGAAATTTGCAACAAATATTACTACTCAAAGGTTCTGTAAATCCTGCCGTGAAAAAACCTGCCATTTTCACCTGGCGTTTGATAAAATCACCAGGCTGTGATATATTTTCCTCCTTTAATATTTTTCTCCCTTTAATATTTTCCTCCAATTTTGGAATTGACTCTAGGGTTCAGAATGATGTTTAAGACCAACTGACATGAGGAAGGTCTGAGTGACTATAGAGAATATAAATGCTTCACTCTCTATGCAATGAAGTTCCAAAGCTGTGCAACTTTTAGAGAATAGCCATTCTAGAACCACTACTTTAATCAAGTTTTTCAAAACACATTTTACGGGAATCAATATTTTCTTCAAAATACCATTGAAACCCCCATGGAGCTCTTTGAAAGAACTGGGAGATTACAGGAGATCCTTTAAAGTTTCTTTAGAACATGAAGCTCTAGTCTAGACTAGAACATTAGCTCTAGTCTGAGTTAATTCAGAACAAATCACTTACTCAATTTTTAATTCATTTGTTCAACAGTATTTCAGTATGATGTGCCAGGTTTTGTTCTGTCATAAGGCTGTAGAAGTGAATGAGACAATAAAATCTCTGCCTTCATGTGTTTATGGTCAAATAGAAAAGATACCAAATAAAAAAATAAATATGTATTATATAAGTAGTTATAACTTCTGTGAAGAAAACTAAAAGAGGTTAAGGGGTTAGAAAGTGATGGAAAGAAAAATGGAAGAGTGGTCCAGGAAAATATTTTTAAGGAGATGCATTTTGACAAGAGGCCTGAGCGAAATGAGGGAGTCAGCCATGATAAAGACATGAATGGAATAATCACTCAAATTCTCTGAAATAGGGATCTGGTAAGTTCTAAGAACTATAAGGAATCCAGTGAGTCTTGAGAAGAGAGAGAGTGGGAGAAAAAGAGAAAGAAGAGTAGGAAACAAGGTTGGATAGGCAAACGTGGGTCAAAATATGTAAAAACTTGTGAGCTATATAAGGGATTTGGGGATTAAATTTGAATTTAGTAGGAAATTGTTGGAATTTTTGAATAGGAGTAAGGTAGTCAATAGATCAGTTTTCAAAATATT
The DNA here is from genome assembly GCA_004027955.1 of Chaetophractus vellerosus. Taxonomy (NCBI): domain Eukaryota; kingdom Metazoa; phylum Chordata; class Mammalia; order Cingulata; family Chlamyphoridae; genus Chaetophractus; species Chaetophractus vellerosus. The sequence goes on from PVKH010000534.1 coordinate 27,251, forward strand.
ACTCTGGCTGCTATGTGGAAAACAACTTTTTATAATAGCTTTTGATTTTAGTTTTATGTATTTCAAAAATTCAAACTTGATTGGTGGACCCAATCCCTTATAAACATGAATTTTGATTCTTTAAATTATAAGCCCAGACCTTTAATAACTACAGAAGGACTTTGCAACTTGAAATGCAGTGTGTCCAAAAAGATATTGTTTATGTTAAGGAAAAATAACTGTACATTATCAGAGATTCCTACTTTGGCTACATGTTAGAATCTCCTGGGAATTTTCTTAAAAATGCCTTCGTGGGATGTTGACACCCAGAGCTTCTGGGTCATTTGGTTTAGGGTGGGATTCTGGCATTAGCTTTTAAAAAACACTCCAGGTGCTTATAATGTGAAGCCTCAAATGAAAAGTATTGCCATAGGCACTACCTATGTATGCAATAAACAAAAAACCAAACTGTGAGTATAGCCTTGCCTTTGAGGGAGGCACTGGGATTGCACCCAAATAAGGATCAAAGAGAAACTTTATAATATTAAAAATGTTAAAGTGAGAAAACATTCATGATATGTAAACAAAGTATATTTAAAGTAAAAATAGCATGTTTTATCAGAAATGAAACAACACATTAGTTTGGTTTGTAAAGGTATGCTGACATGGCATACAATTTTTCTCCCTTAGGAACAAAACTGTATAAGCTGCTGTTTCATTGCATTGTTTTGTCCTAAATGGCACTTTAATAGTGGAAAGAGGCAAATAGGATGCTGGCACCAAAATGATTGAGTCATATTTCACTGGATTTGCAGTTCTTTCTCACATCCAACTAAATGGGGAGAAGGATTGTAAACATTTACCCTGTGCCCATACAAGAAAATAGGGTCAAGCCCTAGCATATGGCCATTTAACAATTGGCCTGATGATTACCTGATCGTTTTCATTTTGAAATAAAGTATTATTGTGAAGAGAGTTGAAATATGGCTTTTTAGTTTTAACAGTGTCTCTTGACAATGAGACATACCTTTAATATTTTATACAAAATATTAAAATATACAAAATCAAGAGCAGATTTTAAATAAAATGCTGAGACAAACCTGTAGTCAATTTAACATAATAATAAAAATGTGATCATATCAGGAAAACTGAGGGTTCCTATGGGACCTACATCATTGGTGTTGCCTGACATTGCACAAAATGAGTTTTAGCTTGACTTCTCTTCTAATACCTTCTGTCTTTATTGGTTTGGCAAATGAACCTCTGAGAATTTTCATTCCTCATTTGTAAAATGTAGAAAATGCAATGTCTATCTTTCACTGTTGTTGAGAGGATTATGTGACAGTATATATGTATGTCTTAAAAGTACAATAATGATGTGAAATAGAAAGAGTGTGAGCATCAGAGTCTGAAGAATCTTCTCCATTTTCCTGTTTATCATGGCTAATTATTTAATTACTTTGAATCTTGTATTCTTAATCTTCAAAAATAGGCATAAAACTTATTTGATCATTAGTATAAATAAACTTTGGTCTACAGTATTTGCTTAACAAGTGTCTATTTGCTTTCTCCTTTGTCACCTCCAACAACCATGCCAACAGGACTAACACAAAGCTTGCTTTCTTGTCTTCTCTTAATGAAATCTCACTTATACCCTGTTGATTTGCTCCAGAGGCACATGATCAACAACAATAGGAAAGCTCAAAAACTTTATGTGGGCCAAATTATTTACCATAGCTTATTTATTCTAGCATGATGAGGTACCTGATGGCAAAAAATACTGTTAATAAAAATGTATTTCTAATAAATTTTTAAATGCAATTTCAGAGTATTCAGTTTTATTTTCCTTTTTATTCTAACTTTTACTTGGTGTTTTGATTTTGTTTTTGTGTGTGTGTGTGCCTGTGAAAAACATATGGCTATGACAAAGGAAGATAAGGCACTGTATTAGATCAGATTCACGAGGATTTTACTCTAGAATTTTGTCCCTCTGAGAATTCAGGGATGTACACTAAGGTTCTGCTTTTCTTTTGGACATCATACTCAGAAGTTAGTGGCATTTATGGAAATATCCTGATCTCTTCATAAAATATTTTACAATTTTTGCAAATGAGAACTCTTCTGGGCCTCTGTTGGTCACTATAAGGAACTTTAGTTCTATCAACCACAAAGAATTTTTAAAAGATGCTCAAAGAAATTATTACCTAGAAGAATAGGATAAAAAAAAACCATCAAATTAAAATGCTCTATTGATTTTTAAAAAATTTTATTGAAGTGTATCATTCATATATGAACATACTTTTTAAAAAGAATATGTAATTCCGAATGACAATTTTTATCCTTCTCACCAAACCATTGTTCTAGGAAGATCAACAACAACTTTGTGCTATGGCAAATTCCCTGGAAGATGGTGGCATGACGCCTAAACTGGCTGAGGTAATAAAACGACTATGGACAGATCCGGGAATCCAGGCATGCTTTGAAAGGGCATCTGAATATCAGCTGAACGACTCAGCAGCTTAGTAAGTGAATTCATTTTGACAGAAATTTTAGTTGAAACATTTAAAATTAGGAATTATAATTCTGCCTACCCTGCATTTTTTAAGCACATATAAGAAAAATATTTCACTGTGCACTTTATTACACTAAAATAAAAAAACAGTTGAAGAGGCAGAAATGAAAAAGAAAAGCAAGTGATATAAATGAAATTAAAAGAAATATAAACACGTGAATATTTTAAATAACTAATTTGAAAACTATTTTGCCTAAGAAGATCCATTGCTTATAAATGTTTTCCCCAGATTAAAAAGATTCAATCTTTATGCACAGTGCTCAACATAAAGAGAGAGGTGGCAGGCTCATGAAGTTAGGAAATATTCCATCTCTATTCATGTTACTGAAATCACTTCTGAAATAATTTTATTAATGGTGTATGCTTTGGTTCCACTGGATTAATAAGCATGATATAGAAATCAAGAAGTAGTGTGCTGATTTCCAAAATATTTCTATACAGTGGGAATCCTCAAGTCTCAGAGAAAGATTGTATAATTTATACATCTAATATCAGCCAGGTAGCACTTACAAACCTCAAGGAAGTTAGGAAGTTGTGAAACTATTCATAATTTTGTTCTCAAAGGGATTTCAAATTTCCATTTTCGTAAGTGGTCCTTTGCCCATCCCACGGTTATATGTCTGCAAGTATGTGTGCACATAAGTGTAAATATAATTTAATTTTCAAATCCATATTTCTGTCCATGCATATGATGTGAGTGTGTTAAAAGGTACAAATTCATTCTCTTTGATGCACTCCCCACAGACATTGAATAGTATTTAATTTTCTAAAGTAATTTAAAATTTAAACACATGAAAGATTATTTGAGGACAGAACAATGAAACTGGCATGATACTTCAGATTTTTAATACCCAATGAACAGAAGGATTATGGAGAGAAAACAAGCTATGTAAATTAAAAAGGGAAAAACACCAGTCTTCTGTGATTACTCATTCATCTTCATTTTAGACTCCAAGTTCCAATGTGCATGTGTGCCTTGGAGGAAAGTGCTGCCCCTGCCTCTCTGATGGAAAGAATGAGCATCATCTGTGATTGCATAGGCTTGGATAACTACTTTCATAAATGACTCACTGCCTAGCCAGATTTTATCAGTAAAATGATTATATGTAATATAGTGAAGCATTGGGTTTTTACACCAATCATGAGTAAAGACCATCGCAAATAGTAAGAAGCTGAATTTAAAATATTCCCATAAAATATTGTTAGTAAATTTCTGGAGAGCGAGGGAGGGAAGGCAGATGGAGGAAAGCGATTTGTAATTAATATATTTAGTTTGGGATACACATCATTGATTAAACATGATTTTTCCTTAAGATATTAAAATAAATTTTCTAATTATATTAACATTATGTTTGCTCTTTGATAGTAAAAAGTTATTTACATAACATGTAGTCAAAATGAGTAGATGAAATAATATATTATTGTGCTTTCTAATCTTTAGTTTTAGCTCTTTTTTTTCTATGCTAAAAAATGTATTTTACACTGGTACCATCTACCCTCCTACAGATCCATATTAAAAACACCTATCTGTTCTTGGAATTAAACACATCTAAACAATGTCAATGTGTACCCATTTTGTGAATGTTGTCCATACTATAATGCTATTTGATTACCTAGATGGATGTGAAGGGCAGTAGAATCACAATAGGAAAGTTAATCCTACCACCCTCCTCCCATCCCACCCCATGTCTCAGAAAGCATTCATACATACATTAAAAATTAAAACACTAACCTTGTTCTGATCCTAGTGGTCCTTAAAAGGAAGTGAAGTAAAAGCTTGCTAAGAAAAATAATTGAATGGCCATTGCTCTCTTTCAAAAATTGACAGCAGATTTTTTACATTTACATTTTCAAACAATATAAAATCACGCTGGTAACATATTCCATGTTTATTTCATATGCATCACATAGGTCTCTAGCTTTCCTCCCTCCTTCCCTCCCCCCTTCCCTCCCTTCCTTCCTTCCCTCTTTCCTTCCTTCCTTCCTTCCTTCTGAAAATTAGATAATCACTGTTTTCTCAAACTTTGAGGTTTTTCAAGCTGAGGCTAACAAAAGAAATGAGTCCCAGTCAGAGTAAGGGAAGGGAATGCTGTTGTTAGCAGCAGAAGTACTAGCAAACTTAAAGGAAAAAGGACATAGTGGAAGCAACCAGGGGAAGATTTTAGTCTGATTGGGGTCATCTAATGTGCTACTTAAATTCCACAGGCATTCAGGACTACCATAGACTTTGCCAGGAAAAATACTATTCTTTCATGATCAGAAAAAGAATCAGGTATTTTTAAATGATTTGAGCCATAATTATTAAAGTCTTCTGGTTTGGTCTTTTAGACTACAAGCTTGAACATCCAAATCCTAAATTTGTTTGTTAAAACAAGAATTTTAAATGCAAATTTGTCAGTCTACAAATGTCTCTGCTTTGCTTGAAATTATATATACATGCAAATACATGTACTGTAAAATGTGTCTTTTCCAAAGCATTCATTTAGCTATAAACAAAATGAATTTAACATCTATTTTGGCAAGTATGTTTATTTATGTGCTTATTTTTATTGCTACATGAACCAACTGACCAACCACTTACCCACATTTACAGGCTTAGTCAATAGGGTATCTGTAAAGGGATAAGCTTCACAAGATAAAAATAAATACATATACTAGGAAAATGTGCCAATCCTTTATTGTAATTCATATATTGATTTGTCATTGTTTTTTTTTTAAAGAAAAAGTCATCTTTAGTAGAACTAAGCAATGCATGTGTATGTTTCTAAGGTATGATTATCTGTCTTCTTCAAATCTATTTGAGGCACTTGTCCATTCTTTGTTTCAGCTTAACAGTGAAATATATTTAAAAAAAGAATAAGTTATATAAATTACTGTTTAATTTCTTTTCTAAAAATTATTAGATAACACTGCTTTTTTAAGACATTGTGCTATTTACTAAGGAATAACAGTTTATCAACTTTGTCCCTGAACTAATTCAACCTTTGAATAATAACTAACATTCAGCTGAATTCTCTCACTCAAATTCTGTCTGGATGGAAGTACATCCATCTTGGTCTTTCTATGTAAGTGGTATATGTAAACATGTTTCCATGTAATGGTCAAGCTTGTCATAAAAACCTTGCCATGCTATTAATATTTGTATTTAAAATGTGCACACCAAAAAACCATATTGCGAAGCGACTAAATCCCTAGTGTCAAAAGTATAGAACAGTGGCTTTCAACTTTTTCTTTTAAAGCAATAAAACTTTACATATTCTAAACACATTATCTAGTTTTAAGGATGAAGCTGAAAACAGGCTCTTTCCTCTGATCTAACAGACTCTCACAGAGTACACAGCTCAATCACACTTATTCCTGCCTCTCACCACATCTAAATCCTGTGGGGATAAAGGGAACAGTAGTTAGCCTGGAAACAGGAGGGTTTTTTAATATGACTTCCTGGAAGGACTCAGTGTACCTTGATGCGCTGATGTGAGTGAAGAGGACTTTGAAGTTGATGAGGTAGGTAAGTTCAGCCTCTTTTCCCGGGGAATGCTGGGTCAGGGTGGGTTAGTAATTCTATGAATTAGTTCTAACAAGAGAGTCAAAGGGCTCTTCTTTCCTTGAGCAAACTGGATATCATCAGGGTGCTTAATGAAAAAGGCTCAGACTCCTAAGCTAGGTAATCCATGCAAAAATAACACAATGACCTGCAAATTATGACCTTAAACCCAGTCGCTCTCATAAAATTCAAAGTGCCTAAACTTTAGCTACAGCATTTAGGAAGTCTAGTGACTACCAGCCATCACAAGGTAGCATTTTGTTGGATGACCCAGGCCCTTTTGAGAGCAGTTTTCTCTTATATCTCTCTGTATGCCAGGAAATCTATCATAAAAGCTTCATGAAGTACAGACTAAGACAGGGTTGATCTAGCTGACCTTGAGAAGAGGTCTCTGGAGGTCAGCTTTGTGCCCCAGCCAGCTGTCTGCACCAGCACAGCCATCAGACCCACCTGTCTGGAAAGTAATATTTTTAATGGACACTCAACTAAATATTCATTTGTACTGAATCCTAGTGTTTTCACTAGCAAAGGTACAAATGTGCTATTGTGCTTTTTTTTTTTCTTTTTTTTTTTACTAGCTACCTTAATGATTTAGACAGAATAACAGCTCCTGGGTATGTCCCAAATGAGCAAGATGTTCTACATTCTCGGGTGAAAACGACTGGAATCATCGAAACGCAGTTCTCTTTTAAAGACTTGCACTTCAGGTATGATCAAATGTCATTTCTATCAATGGACTTGTATATTAGGCTCAAAATTTCTTCTCAGAGAAAAGCCCTCACCCTTGACCCGGCCCAGTGAGTCAGTCTTTGGGTATGCTCACTAGTGCTCATGAAGTCTACTTCACTTTCAGTATTGGTGTCTTTCTCATCCTCTATGGCTCCACCCCCTGCTTCCATCCTGAGCCTCCATCTTGAGCAGAGCATCTAGTTTTTATTTTCCTTATACATGGAATTGAATTCTACTTTGAAAAAATGACATATCTATCTATCTATCTATCTATATCTATCTATATATCTATCTATATATATATACTAAGAAAAAAAAATTAAATGACAGGTGCCAGGGATCGTATGTCCTTTGCCTTCCTACTTTCCCATCTGCTTGAAATATTCTAATTAAATTTGTTTCCATAATTTTTAAAAAATGCAAATAATGGAGGAGGGAATTATTTGAATGTGAAACTGGAATCAAAAGGCAGATTTTATAAGTCTGATTTGGTTATGAAAATGAGTCAATTACTTTCATTCTTGTTATATTATCAAGACCTGTCTAGAAATCCTATTGCCAAATGATTCATTTACTATACCAAGAAATGAAAATCCATATTATAGTATTAGAAAATACCCCTTGACACTTAAATGCCTCTTGTCATGGATTGTGGACATGATAGAATATTAAACATCAAAACCAGGTTCTACATGTACCCTTTAAAAAGGTTAAAAATAAATGCAATACTGTTGATAAAATCATGCTTGCAATATGGAAAAATAGGTGGGAATGGATAGAGTTGATATAAAACATATGAGTATAATTAACGCTGTTGTTTTATAATTACAAAAGGGGTAGTCTAGAATGGTTAATGTTAATTGAAAAATAGGTAGAGGATTATCTAGGGATTATATAATATAATGATTTTGATGTTGATGGGGATTGTGGTTAATAACACAAATACAAGAGTGTTCCTCTATTGCAGGGTGTGGGGAGTATGGTGGTGCATGGGAAGAATGCAACTAATGTAGCTTATGGACTGTGATACTTATTTTGCAGCAAAGGCAAAGAAGGTACTATTTCAATGTCAAGGGTCAAAAAAAAAAAAAGAATGCAGGATTGTGTTTTATAAGATGTGAATATGATCAAGGCTTTTATTTTTTTCATTTTCTTCATTAACAAGGAGATCTTTTAACCAACCTGTACTCATTTATTCAGCTTTTGGAACACTGGAGAAAAACTTGAGTTTATTTTTAGGATTAAATAAGAAAATATGCCTGTACAGGGTTTTTTAAAGTAATTCTTCCGTAATTTGTTAAGTTGCCTTTTGTCTGTTATTTTAGTTTTTTGAAGTTGAAATAAAGTTTTAAAAAAATAAAAAATTTTGAAGAGTAAAAAAAAATGGAGAAAAGGTGACATGAATATTTGAATCCATTTTTGAGGGAAAAGTAAGAGTGGTAAAAAGTCAATATTATAAAATTTGTTTCAGTAGGATAGAAGCTCTTACATGTTTAAAATATGAAAATTGATTATACATAATATTTAATTAGAATAGTTATTGCATAGATAGCCAGAATATTTTTGAGTTAATATGGAAGAAATCTCTCCAAACATTTTACCTCCACCTTTATACCTTTATACGTATACCTTAAGGCCCACAAATAGTTACTTTTCAGAAAGATGAGTCAAAGGTCAAGTCAGGATAAAGAGACTGCAAAAATTCTCATCAACATCCTCTCTTAGCAATTCTGAGTGGAAGACTAGTTCTTCTTCAGTCTTGGCTTCACTGTTGTACAGTTCCTCTTTCGCAACTACACTCTACTTTCCTGATCTTGGATTCTTTCCAGAGTTTTCCTGTGAGAACCTAAGTCCAATTTCTTCTGCCCTTCCTACCTCCTACTTCTGCCAAAGGCATTCTTGGAACAATTCTCTTTCTCAGTCTCTCTTCTTCTCTCCAAATTCCTCAGTGAAATACCCAAGGGCCTCATAGACTGGGTGGGTCTTGAAGCCAGTTAGATAAAAGTTCTAATCCAAGGTTCTCCAATAATTAGCAGTGGGAGTTGAAGAATGCACTTTTTCTTTACTTGCCTAGGAAATTGGTTGTAAAGTTTAGATGAAGTAAAATCCTAGCAGAGAGTTATAATTTGACTTTAGCATATCTTACATAAGCTAATGGAATTTTCTGGATCATGTTAGTTTTGATAATCATTGTCATGCATGAACATCTAGAAGGTAGAAAACCTAATCACTCACTACAACACCATCCAAGTCTGTATCTTCTCAGGAATGTTCACTCTCATAAATGACCTTATTTATATATCTTTTCCTGGAACATTCTTTTGCACTTGCTATTCTAAAGTGTGCTGCCATAGAATTTCTGCTAGGACTGGCTACTTCTTAGCATTAAATTCCCAAATCAAATGCCATCTCCTCAGGGAGGCTTGGCTATCCTATCTATTAGCCATCCTTGCACATGCCTATTACACCCAGCAGTATGCTGATAAATTTTAACAGCTGACTTTCTGGGAGGCGGGGGAGCAGAGGGGGAATACTGACTAGTATGATTTGTAACATTTGGCAATTTCTCTGGTGTAAATATGCTCACCATGGTCAATTTCAAGCTACCAACGTAATGTCACTGAACGCAGAGTTGGGAAGACATGGGAACAAACAGCTCTTCTTTAGTCATGCCTGTGTGAGAAGGCCTGTGACACAACTGACCTATCGCACAGTTTTCCTCTTTTTCAAAACTTAAC
>PVKH010000535.1:0-12500 GCA_004027955.1 Chaetophractus vellerosus
CTTTATTGATATTTTTCTCACACTTCCCCAAGTAGATATAAACAGGTATCACCTGACCCAACATTTTATCTCCTTCTGCAAGGAGTTTGTTCTGGGCCTAGTGTCCTTATTTATTTTTGGGTTCTTTCTCTTGTTTTCAATTCTTCTTCAGTTTCTATTTACTCAAATCTGTTTTTATTAAACTCACCAGGATAAATGAATTTGCATAAAAATGAAAATGGCTTAATATGTTTTTTCCAGTAGAACTTGCATTTTAACAGAAACCTTCAATGCTTTATTAACCTACCCTAGTGCGTTATGTGGGTTCTGTGACAGAAAAAAGGGAAGATATGTTTCGCATCAGTGGGCTGTCAGCTTCTTAATTCATACCCTAAAGACCTCTGCCTACTCCACATACTAATAAGGTTAGGTCTTACTCAAAGTCACTGCTAGCCCTGAGCTTGTGTTTCATTGTTTGCTATGATATTGTTGACACTCCATGCTGTTATTGGTTTTTTAAAGTAGGACATTTCTTCCTGAAAACAGATAATGCAAATCATTACTATTGGCTCACATGTTGAAAGGCCATGACCACTCCCTACTGTATCTAGTTTTGGAAAAGGCAGTTACTCTTTTCAACATGTACTTGGTTTTCATTGTCACTGGAAGAGAGTATAATATTGTAACAGTGATTGTGAAATTATCTTAATGTCGGGGTAATATGTTAATGTTCATGAACTTACTATTTTAAAATTCAGGTCTTAACATAAGAACACTAAAAGCATATTTTTCTTTCCAGACTATTTTCAGTCATTTCTTTTCTGGATTATTATATGCTTCAATGAGCTTTAAAAACAGATTTCTTTTTTTATAGAAGCATTATATCAGAATGAGCTCTTCCCTAATTAGATCAATTTTTGGAAGTGGTATAGATTACTGGAAACAAACTTAACTGAGGATCAGGTGGTCTGTTTTGCAGTCACACTTCTGTCATCTCTTTACCTTATGATCATTGACTCGCAAAAAATAAAGTAAAATAAAATAACCAGCTCACTTTACCTGGCCAACTTCCCCATCTACTATTGGCTCTTCCTTTGTGTCTTCCTACGTGCTTTGTAGTTATCCTATAGAATACCTTCACCATATCAAATACCATAGTACACTACAATCCTTGGTTTTCTTTGGTATTTCCTCCAAAGTAAGGACGAGATCTGTTTTTTGTTCACTTTAATAAACCAAAGGTATATCACAATGCCTAATCTATTGCAGGGACTTAAGATTTATTGAATTAAAGAATAAAGATTACAGACAAACTGGTCCGTGACTGTTAAGCATTTATTTCCTCATTTACAGATAGGGAATAACTAGCCACCTCTGGCTCCTCCTAACTCACAAAGCAGACTGAGTGACCTGGCAAAAGGAGGTCTTTCCTTCTACAAGTGATCTTCCCTGACGTCTTTGACTGACGTTGAATTCTTCCCAGTTCTATCCTACATCATGCTCTATTCATTTTCCCTATTTTATTGTCCTCGTAGCTTATATTTTGATTTTCCCACTGGAATGTTAGCTCCATCTGACAGGCACCTTACCTGTTTCATTCTACACAGAAACTTGCCTTGTAGAGAGTAAGATGCATAGTAGGTGTTCAATAAATACTTCAGTGAAGATCTCCATATGTGACACTGGGGAAACTTTACCTCAATAAATGTAAATACCTTATATTTTAAGGCATAAAATTCTGATAAAACGAAGCATTTTTATCATTAAACTTCTCCCTTGCTCTATAATGAGAGAATACTCTAAATGAGAAAAGGATGTATTTGATAATTTAAAATTTTATTTAGTTTTCTAACTATTCTTTCTTCAGAAGATTATAAATATTTGAACTTTCTAAAAAGCAGCTTTTTTAAAAAAAATTTCAGATTCCCTCTCAAGGGACTGATAGATATTTCTTGAATCCTTGATTAATTTTTTAAAGTTGGAAAGTAGCATTTAATAAGAGAAAAATATGTCTACATTTCAGGATTAATATATATGTTCAGTTGTTCAGTCTTATTCAGTATGAGGATTTCAACTTGATAATTATAATGTAGGCTTGTGGCTTGAAAGTAGCTTAGGGAATGACATTGAACTGTAGGTGATTTCATATTTCTACATAATTTATTGAATCATAATTTCATAATTTGTTCCTAAAAGGAGACTTTTAGTATTGGGCCTTTTGTGCCCTCTGTGTTTTAAAACATTAGTGTAAAAACTTACCATCGTAGGTGTATGTTGATTTTGATGCCTCCATCAGGTAGTGTTTGACCCAGTCATTTCACGTCTATTTTCATACCTGATCAATGAGGATGTTGTTGAGAAATATGAATGTCATAATTATATATACATAGCATTAAAAGGGATATTGGTTGTATTCATACGCAGGCACTGAACCACCATATATGTTTGTGCATGGTGAGGACTGGGGGCAAAGTCTACAGGGGACAGGAGTTTAGTATTTTGCAGTATTATTTGACTCCAGCTTTTATAAAAAATCTTTTTTTAATAAAAAATTTATTCTACATGCTATTAACAATAAACAACCCCTGCTTTCCCTTTCCCCTCACCAAGAAAAGAGCTGTTATAAAGTTTTAAATTATGAATTTGATTAGGAGCCAGTTTTTTAAATTTAATCAGAGGAATTTATTCTACCATGCTCCACCATATAATTCATCAGAAATAAATGTTTAAAACCAAAGTGGGAAAACCAGGTTTTAACTACTTGTACTTCTTAGAGTCAGTTGACATGTTCCAAAATTGGGCTTGTTGAGTGCAAAAAGGAAAACTTTAAAAATAGATGTTTAATATAAGATTCTACAGCAGGTACTACACAGTACAAGTTCCCCTCCTAAGTATGTCATGCTGCGGCTCTCATTTAATTGAACTATTTGAAATATACAACATCAAATGGCCATTTAAAATTTTTATTATGCCAATGGTGGATATTTATTCATTGCTTCAAGTCAGTTCTCTAAAATTAATTATATTTTAGAACATAGAGAGTGTAATCTAAGCACACTTTAACTTACCTTCTCAGATGCTGGACTATTTTGAGAGCTGCTGAACTGGGCAGGCTGGGCACCAAACAGATTAAAATTTTAACAGATTACATATTTAAATATTACTGCCATTGTTACCGAATTATCATGTGGCATATTCTTCATACTCACTAAATGCTAACTGACCCTCATAGATTTGGTCTTAATCAAGTATTCAGCATATATGTTGTCAGAACTTCAGGTAAAATACTAACATTCATATTTAAATTTAGGTGTATTTTTTGTTTTTTCCTTTTAAAGAAATAAAAGTTATTCTGGAAGGATATGCTATAGTGTGGGGGTATACATACAGATCAGTATATTTAAAATTAGTTGATATTCACATTAGGAACGTATACCATGAAATGTTGGCTTCTATTTTTCATTTTGAAATCAATCAAAATAAATCTTATGAGATTTTATAAAAATAGAAAACTGGTGAAAAGTAATTTTTCTTTAGTTTTCATTATTACCTTTCTTAGTTATGCTGAAAACCAAGATGCAATTGGTTTTAGAAACCACTATAAATTTATAACGTTAGAAATAAAATTTGTGAATAGGTCAGGAGAAACATGCTTTGTTTGAAATTCTGGGATGATAAAAGTTAATCAAGTTTCCTTAATTATCCCTTGAATTTCATTAATACACATCACCATTCTAGGCTTAAATGCTGGGGAAAGGCAGAATACATGAGATTATCTGCATTTATTCTTCAGACACTGCTCTTTATAGTAAGAGAAGAGGCTTTTTCTGCATAAAGCATTCTCATTTGCTAATTTTGTTCCTCTGATATTTTAAGTTCAGTAGTATAAGTCAAGATATATTACTTAGAAAAGAAAATTTCACTCTTTTCTAAATCAAAGATTTTCTGTTCAGGCCTCTAAAACACAATATAAAATGGAGAGCAATGCATATTTTAGAGAACCAAATTTATGGGCAAGATTTGAAAGAATATTCATTTTGTTTGATGCATAAAATATTTATGACATGTGATGCATATTTTTATAGTTCATATTGTTGAAAGTAAGTGTATTTTGCCACTCTAAAATGTTGTTATGAGTAATCAAATGAGATTACTTGAGAGTGTTTTGAGCTCTGTGTGACAAAATGTAAGGAACAATTGTCATCTTCATCTTTGTTGTATGCATCCAACAGGACAATCTTCAATCTTCTCACTGTCCACACAGTGTGGAGCTGGCATTTCTTTCATTAGATCTGGCCCATGTTTCATATTTTGCAACAGAATTTAGAAAAAAACTAGACAGCAAGAAAAATAAAGTTGGATAATTTATTCATGTACATTTCGGTGATATGGATTTTGTTTTATTAATATAAAGGGTGTTTCCTTATGTAGTAGATAATCAACTTGGCATATAGTTTTAATATATTTGGCTACAAATTTCCCCCCTAATTCAGTCAGGAAACATAGGTCTTTAGAATGGAATGCTATTAACCTCCTGAGCCTTAAATGTAAAAAAATACATTTCTCATGAATCAAAGTGTTTCTAAATTTTACATTGAGAATTTCCATTTTAAACATCCAAAGACAGAGACAGAAAAGGGTTCTCAATAACAAATTAAGGTAAAGTAATTCCGTCAAAATCATCAAAACCACCCATCTCCCCTTTTTTAAAATTTGAGGTAAAACTTTCAGCAGATTTAATATATGTTTTTTCTCCTTCAGAGTTAGAGGTCTTAAAAAATATTTGGTATGATAATTCCATGTCACTGGGTGAATTCCATAGACCACTGACCAATTCTCAGAAATTAAGCCTTCCTCTATTTATGATCACTAATAGTAATTCATTTTTACTGCACTTATTATAGACTATTTAGAATTCTATATTCTATTATGTAACTCACTTTTGAAACTACATTATATTTAATAACTATATTAGTTGGTAGTGATAAAAAGAGTAGGTTAACCCATTTAAATGTATCCCATTAAGAAATAACTTTAAAGTTTGACTTTAAATATCTAGGTTGTAGAATATTCATTTTCTTATTCTATCTTCCTAATGAATAAAATCGTCAATCAACTGATTAAAATGATTACCACTCCTTATTATACACCAGAAATAGTAATAAGCACAAATAAATTAGGCTTCATAGTTCATTTTGCTTTTAAACCTATTATCTCCATGTTCATTTACATTTTTTTTTAATTCAGAGAATTTCTCTTACCATTTGAAGAATAGTGTCTTTTGAACATTCATCACAATATTCTATTTAATGCTCACAAAACCATGGTAAACAAATTTTTCTGAGATTACTATTGCTAGATTTCAATTTGGTGAGAATGAAAAATTACTTAATGATTAAAATTCTGTTGCTTTCAATATCAATAGTTATTAACAATGTCTTAGCTTATGATTGGACAAACATTTTGCCCTTTTTTCATGTTTATAATATTTGCTCCCTTTTTATTACACTTAGTATTAAAAAACGTTTTAATGGCAACAAATATATTTTTATCTCAGAGTGCTAGGCTCTTGTGTAATATGTTACAGTGAATTTCATTGGTTTTCCCCTATGTAATGCTTAAATACATCCTTTACAGTGAAAAACTTTTGCCCAGAGTGAAAAGCAATTCTGTGTCCTTGAGTTACTATTCTGTATGCCTTTTGAAAACATGTTTGAAAACACGATCAGACGATGTAGGATTAATGAAACTATTAATATATTATGTCCATAATAAATTTACACATATTTTAGCAGGAAAAAACATTGAACTGTGTTTTTAATTTTTGCCTCATATACTATATCATATGTATTATGAAGATTTCATGACAGGAGCTAAGCTCATGAGCCAATTTCAGCAAAACTATTGATTGTTCAAATTAGGTAAGTGAATGAGTGAATTACCCAGAGTTTTAAAAATATATTCTCATTAGGGTTTTAAATAGTCTACAACCTATAGTTATTACTTAAAGAGCAGATATCTGGAAGACTCAGAAGCCCAATTAATTTTTATTGAAGTGCCAATTTTTCTTTCGAGATTGTCGTTTTCTGTTTTCATTCAGTTAAAGAAACCCTAGCCACCACTTTTTAATTCTAAAATGGGGTCTCTAACTGCCCAAAAGCGACCATTTGAAAACACCACAGTACAATGTGATGGGTGTTAAATTGCCATGCATGACATTTATGTTTACCTTGCCTTTATACTCAACACTGAAATGAAGTAAATCATTATCAAGGCCTAAGGAAAAATATTAAATTTGATAGTGTTTCTACTATTTTCAAGGGATTGCCATCAAGACGCAAATCAAAATTGATGCTGTGTCAAAGCACTGTGAAAATATTAAGGGACAATTATGATCTTATTGTAAAAGTGCTGACCTTTTCAAACTCTAAATTTGCTATATGAGCAATAAATATACTCTGTTGAATGTTGTATGACTAAAAAATATTCCACAAAATGTAACTCTCAATGATTATCAAATTTCCTTATTTTCCTTATTGTGTAAACTTATCTTTGATCATTTGCAAACCTGTAATGAACTGAATATTTATCTGCTCTTCTACAATTCTTCCACTAAGAAATAATCTTTTCATTAACCTTCAAGAGTTCCTTTTCAGAAGCAGATATTTACTACCTTTGAGATAAAATATATATATAATTTAATTTAATTTAATTTTACCGGGAGGTCCCGGGGATTGAACCCAGGTCTCTCCATATGGGAAATGGAAGCCCAACCATTTGAGCCACATCTGCTCCCCCTTTGATATTTTAAAATCAAATTTCATTTTTCTTTTTATAATAGTATATGCATTAGACTTTGGAAGTAGAAAAGTCTTTGGTGTTTTTTAATTTAATTAAATACTAACAATCACTAATAATGAGTTTACAAGGGGAAATATTGTGAATGGAAAACGTCCACTAATAAAAAAATATTGCTGAGATATTAATGATCCGATTTTTAAAATAATTGTAATTTCTTCCTAATTGGATACTATTTCCCGATAATTATTAATTTAGAGAAAAGAATAATTCTCTAAATTAATAATTAAAAATTTAGAAATAGTGGAATGAGCACACTAATTTTAAATTTTTATCACTCTGAAGTGTAAAGGCAAAACAGGATATTTTCTAAAGAAGTATTGAAAAAAGAACATATTATTAGCAGTGAACTCCCCATTAAGAGAATTGTGTAATTTGATCAAAGAACTAGGGATTTTTTTCTTTTAATGCCTTTTTGGGCTTAAAAAATTACTACAGGGAATGTGATAAAAATAATCCTGTTAAAACAATTGAACCACTTCTAAGATTTGTTTTTTATTGTGATAACTATTCTACAAAGGAGTAAGAATGTCTGAATGTTAAATGTGATCAGATTGGATATGACAAAGTTAATTTGGTTCTCACAACTATTTTGATAAATAAATAAAGACAAAGTATATATGGAGTGTACTTGACCATAAAAGATGCGGGAAAGAAAAAAGGAAAACAGCTAATAAAATATATAATTATCTGTTTATGTCAGATATGAATATTGCCCATATCCTTTTCATTTTCCTGCCTCTCAGAAAGGACAAAGTCGATAGCCAAGGAATTAGTGCAGAATTTTAAAAAATATCAGCTCTTATTCATATTTTAAAACTGGTCTCTCATAAAATATAATATCTGAAAGTTTTTATAGCACATAACTTTTTGATTTATAAGAAAACATTAGATCCTAATAATTATTCTTATATAGTAATCTTTATAATTTAGCAAACAAGGATTTAATAAGATCTTAAAAATTACAATTGTCTTTGAATGAATACTTGAAAATTTAGATTCCCAACAAAACTGTCAAGAAACAATGTATATACATTAGTATCCTAGTGTACATTGGAAGAAGTGGTCATTTAAAAAATAATCTGTAATAATAATTCCTTGGCTATCATTTGTTGTCTTTCCTCTCAGGGGTAGGAAGATGAAAAGGATGTGGGCAATACATATCTCTGACAAACTCATAACTTCACTTTTGTTCTATATATAACTTCTGTATGAGATGGTTTATTTTTCTAAATATATTCTATTCAATCAATTCTAAATTGCTGTGGATTACTTAATTTTGTTTTGGGTTTTGAATGTGCATTTCTCAAATAAATTTCAAACACCTTTTAAATTATTAATTACCTTTTCTTTTTCACAGGTTAGGAAGATAAACTGTCAATTAAATATTATCACACTTTTTGTCATTTGATTCTTCTATATCATATTTTTTTGGTAGTTTGAGACAATACATAGTTTAAAAAAAAAAAAAGATCAAGAGGACAGACTTTCTTTACTTACTTTTAATAGCAAAGTTGACCGACATTAGCACTTAGATGCAGCTTTGAAACCATGTACCTTGCATCTTGTGAACACTTAAAATGTAATAAAATGAATTTTCTCCAGGGCCATACAACTAATCACGCATTGGATAGATAAGGAGATCACACATTCACTATTTCAAGCAATTCCATAAATCACTAGCCCAGTATTCCAATTGCTTATTTTATTCTCATAAAATGTTTCAGTTCTCCTAGAGGTTATGGGTTTATTTCTCCACTTCACAAGGTAACCCTGACAGGCCTTAATTTAAGTACAATTTAAATGACAAAATGCTCATCAGTGTATTTTGATTTATATGATGGCTATGATGCGGAATGCTTCAGACTATTTAGATTTTTTTGTAAACAAAACAATTTAAATTGCATTGAAGTTGCTATTTAAAAATATCTAATACACTTCATTAAAACTTAAATTTATAAATTTGAAATCATTATGTGCTCAGTAAAGTGGTATAAATCCTAACTATATTAATTACATTTTAGTGGCTTGAGGCTCAGCAGTTGTATATTATTTCATTTTCTGTAAAACTGGAATAAAGTTAATACATAAATCTTACAATATTATGAGAATAAAGAACAAGAGTGCATTCTGTATAAGATAGAATATAAATTTCGTTAATATATCATCACATATTGGGGAATAATTAGTGAAAATATTTTTACTACTATTGCTTGAGAGAAAATCTTTGGTCTACTTGTGTATTAGATTCCCTGCTAAATTTTAATTTTAGAAGTTCAACTTTTAAAATATATTTAATCCTTAATAGCACTTAAGTTTAGCTAATAAGAAAAAAATATAATGTTGTAATAACATTATAACAATAACTCTGCTTTTCCCAAACATTTGAAGTGATATAAAGAGGTGTGATATGCTTAATTATACAAATCTCACTATTTTACCATTATGACATTCTCATTGTTATTGAAAATAATTTTACTCAGTTCAAAATTAGAATCAGTATACACATAGAACATATCTCAATTAAGAGTTAAGACCTATTATTCTGAAAAATAGGAATTTTGCATTTGCATTTTTCTTTTTCCTTTATTATAAAGTTTTCCCTTGGATATAATACTGTTTAAAAATTAAAAATTGGGGAGAATCTTCGCTGATTTCTTCTTGTCAGGATAATAAAGTGATACAGGTAGGAATGAAACAGAAAAAAAATTAACCAAAAAGTGCATGTCATTCTGTAAGTATTTTTATAACAAAGATATCAGGACAATATTACTGACATAATGTACTGATGTTTTTGTAGTAAGTACCATTTCATTCTACATGCAATTTCATTGCTTATTTAATTAATGTATATCTTTGGTTATCACTAGTCCTACAGGAGGCCCACCAATAATAGTATTAATTTCAAAATAATATTTAAGGTATGACAACCCCCAAATTATGAAAGTGCATAACATAGATAACCTTATATTGTTATTGATCTCTGTATGCCTAAGCAAGGTCAAGGTCTCAGAATGAGACATTGTGGTGGCACAGGTTTCTTTGAGTTGGTTATCATGTTATTTTTTGAAGGATTTTGATTTTCCAGTGCTTTGCTTTCCTGCTCCATCTTTCTTCCCTTTTTGTCCAAGGTAGGAATTTAGAAAATCTGACTTTGCTCACAATGAAGAAACCCACATGAAAATAACACATTTGAAATTTGTACATAGATATTTTTCAGCATAGTGATCATGACTGGATCCATCAGTATATTAGTATTCCTTCAAAAAAGTTAAATAAAATACATTGTTATAATCAAATCTACAAAACTTTCAAATATCTTTAATAGCTAAAAAACTTAAAATAATTAAAAGGTTAATGCACATAATAAAAAAATTGAGATACCAACCAAAAGAAATGGTTTTAATTTACACTGTCTTAAATAATTCTTAAATGTGACAGATTTACAAGGAAATTAAAAAAAAAACTTAAGGTTTTGAAAGTTCAATGAAATTAGGTATTTTTATGTTCCAAAATAATGGCAATTGTTTAAAGCTTTTAATTTATATGCATATCCTTAAGACAAATGGGCAATAATATTTTTTGCCTATCTGCCAGAAGGTATAAAAATATAGTGTCATGAATTTGAAGATGAAAAATTTTGTACTTTTGTAAGAATTTTTAAAAATTAATTCTTTAACCTGGATTAAGCCTTTGTGGTGTATCGAGAGAGAACAATTTCTGGAAGTCAAACTTCACAGGAAATACAAATTCAGATGTTTTCTCTCTACTGGCAAAGTAATGAGAAAATCTAATAAGTGAAACTACCTAATTGAGAATTTGGTCTTGAAAAATACTTAAAAATCCCCATAGTTATTTGTCTGAATGCAAATACTAATCACCTCTGCCTGCTTTCTATCTGCCTGTATATAAACGTACCCCCTAAACCATAATTCTGATGCAAGATAGAAACGTTAAAGGTCTTTAAAAGTTGAGACTAAGTGGTGACTTTATTAGCAAACACTTTTAATAGGGACTTGAACCCCAGGGTATGATTTACTAGATTCAAAACAATTTTTTAAATTGATATGTTAATGTGTATCCTACCAATTAAAAAATGCAATTCATGTCTCTGCTTTAAGATCTAAAAGTAATGGTTTATTTTATAATAAAATTTCTTCATGGATTTGTTTCACTAGTGGTCTATGGGCTTCCTCTAATTAGAGCCATTTTCAGTATTTATCTCCCACTAAAATATACAATTTAAAATAAGGAAATCTCTGAAAATAATCAAATCCAGATTGTTTTTGAAAATATGTTAAAATATATTTAATATATCATTTTATCTACTAAGAATTTGATGTATCTTAATATTTAGACATGATATTTAATGAAAAGTTTTGAAATATTGAGAAGTCATTATTTCGAAATTTAAGTCACAATAATTCCTTTAAAGAAAAATAAAGATAAAATTACCCATCACCTTAAAACTGACAAGAAACTGTATTTCGATTATTGACCAAAAACCATGAAATTGGATAAGCCAATGAATTTCATTCTTAGAAAATGTTTAGTTTTCATAAGCCAGATCCCCAAAACATTTTACTAATTAAAAATAAATAAATTTGGTTTAATCCAAATATTTCATTATAATTTGAATGCATTTTGTAGTTCAACAGGATTGGAATACTCAATTGAGTCCTAACTGAAAGTTTAACAGATTTTCTCTGCTTAAGCAGAGTGACAACTTAAAAATAAAAACGTAAGATATACTTACTTACACATATTCTAGTGTATATATTCTCTACAAAGCATATTTTTATAAAATGGGAACTCTACAGTATTTACCAACAGAAATATACGACCATATTTCATTGTGCATTATTATAAACAGAGTCACAATTCAAGGGAAATAGATGTATTTTTGAATAACAATTTAGTCATTATGCATAAAACATATTAAAGAAGATTGAGGGACTGTGCTTCAGAAAAGTCTGTTCTTCATTTTTATATATAAAATACTCATTATCTATATCAAATTATCCTTTGATTACCAACCATTTGAATATATGATTTCACTTATTTGCTATTTTATTCAATTCTGAGTTAGATGCAAACTGGTTCTTTATTGTTTGGGTAGTGGCTAAACTGAGGTAATTTGGGGGGCAGGAGGTTGTAGGGGAAAGTGTAGTTTTCATAGAAATTCTTTATTTCATGGAGGTAAATAAATGCTACATACCTGAACTTTTCCAATAAATGCAGACCTAACTTGATTTCCACAATAAGCCTCTAATAATTTCCATGAGACAATGTTATCACAAAATGTAAGGCAAAACAGATATTAAATTACTTAATAGAACTCATAATTTAAATAATTAAAACTAATTTGTGTTTAAAGCTATTTGCAGATTTATTAGAGAAACAAATACAAATATGCATTTCTACAGAACTGTTTTTCCAAAATGAGCTTAAAACTTTGTTCCACATTTTGTACTTGTTTATTTATCTATGGTAACCCAAGTATTGGCTTCTGTACCACTTGTAATGAGACAATTGCCCTTCCATTGCAATTATAAAAAACTATTTAAAAAAAATTCGGCACATACACGTTAAATATTTTTCCTTAAAAAAATAATCTAATCAAAATATTGAATACTTTAGATTTAAACAATATTTTATTTACA
>PVKH010000535.1:17500-36814 GCA_004027955.1 Chaetophractus vellerosus
CCAAAGCCCCTGTAGCTGCTGCTTGACTGAGGCCTAAACCTAATGTGTTGAGATTATATCCATAGCTGGCTAATGTATTAAGTGCAGAGGTGATGGCCACCAGGTCATTGCCTGTGAAGCCAGATAAAACTGCTGGAAAGGCTGCAACGCCAGCAAGGTTAGCATGTCCTAATAGCCCTGCGGCAGCTGCAGCAGTTGGTAACACTTCAGCAGTGTTTGCATAAGGAGATCCGGTTGGATTGGAATTTGCCACTGGACCTGTAACATTGGCATAACTGATATTGAGACAGCTGCCACTCTGTGGATCCTCTTGTATCTTCTGGATGATAAGTTCAACAGCTTTTCGGTTTTGTTCAGGTTCTCCACTCACAGTGACAACCCTCTCTTGCAAGTTGATCCCATCAGGTTTCTGGGAAAGCTGCACCCAAGCCCCTGACTGCTCCATTATAGCCTTCACAGTAGCACCTCCCTTCCCTATTATCAGACCTGCTGTGCTGTTGGGAACTATAATCTTTACCTGTAATTAAAAAAAATACGTATAAATAATACTTCTGTTTTGTGCACATACATTATATAACTTTGCTATCCTAGAAAAAACCAAAATAATAATTTGAAAATTAGTTTAAACATAATTTATGATAGACATTAATATCACAATTTTAAAGTGACTTTTATCATATTTTATAAATTAAAATTTTCAAAGGAAAAAGCAAAATTTCAATTTAAAATGATTAAACAAAAACTTTCCTTAAGTCTGTGCATTTTGCAGTAGAAGTGATAAAAATAAGCATGTTAAAAAAGGGAATCATAATTATACATCAATGGTAACATATTTATATAGTTCCAAAATCACAATGCTGTTGATGGATCTTCACCTATTGTAGCTTTAAGAAAATTCTTTGCTCTAAAACATAAAAACAAAGAGTTCAGGATTATAAAGCAAAGTCAGTAGAGGTCAAAGTAGGAAAATTCTAGCATGAATCTCTTCAAACCATTAATTCCATGTTCCTAATCACCTAATTTTTGTGTCACTCAATACCAGACTTGCGTCATGACTAATGTTTTCAGAGATGGAGATTAATAAAATTATTATTAGTAGTATTGTGTTGTTCAACTAACCTGACACACATATATAACTTTATAAAAATAATAAATAATTTCCAAAAATTAGAACTTTAAAATTTTTCAATGACCTTTGGGTAGGCTAAACCTATTTGAGAATATTACCTGGAGGTTCTACCTGCATTTTGTAAAATGACTGATTAGGTAAGGTAACTCATTTTTTGACAGTCACAATAGTTAGGTTTTAAAAATAGGGTTTACCACCATATTACTATAATATACTGACAAATTACCAGAGTCACATGAATATTTAAAAAAAATTCAGTGTGACCATATGAAGTATTGACATTTTAAGCTACATCTGTATTGAAAGTCCAGCCACAAAAATCAGCATATTTTGATTTATTTATAATCACAATCAAATACTATTTAAAGAAACATAAAATAAGTATGGTATTTACCATAATCCCTAAAATTAAATATAGATATTAATATTTTAAATTATATTCTAGTAGCATAAAGATACTCATGGCACTGTTTAATGACTCATTGTGTAGATCAAAAACAGTAATGTTATCATTGACACAGCATAGAAGCAACTGCTTTTTTTTCTCCAGACCATTAAAATAGATAGGTTGAAATAATTTATTGAAATTTGAGCAGGAATTTACTTGAGGTATTCTATGAAATATTCCATTAGCTAATTTTAGCAAGCTTTGACATGCTATCTTTTAACACAAATTTGAATAAGAATTTAAAAGAAATATAGCCATGCATTTTTTGGCAATATTGGTCTTGAAGGTAGCAAGTAGGATGAAGCATAAATGCAAATTCTAGATTGGGTCACCTCATAAATATAGTTACATATATTACACACATACACACACACAGTCAGAGAACATTCTATTTCCATACAATTATAGTCATAGTAGAATTTCGTTTCTTTTGACTTCTGTATGTAGTCATTTTGTTTTATTGAAAAACATCTAAATTTTCTAAATATATTTCTTAGTAATGTCAAATGTATCCCTCATATTCACTGGTTAAGTGCATTAGTTTCAAGAAGTAGAGTGAGAAATAATCTTTTTAACATTTATTAATTTAATTGGATTTACAGATTCTTTTCTGTAGAAAATTTGTCAAAAATGCTAGTTTGCTACAATGTTTTAATTAGAAAGTTAAACCTTGATTACATCTTATAAAAGATGAATTAGAATATCCTGTTTTATCCTGTGCACCTAAAATATTGAGTAAATTCACTTTTAAGGGTTTAAATATCTCAATTTTAAATGTGATTGTATTTTATAAATAAGCATTTCTTTTCAAAATCAGAACTCTTTTTACAATAAAATATTTTTGAAAATGTTTATATTCTGGCAAATTGTAGTGTTTTAACATAATTTTTATGAAGAAAAATATACTAATCAACTGAGATTTTCAAGATAGTTGTTCTTAGATTAAATTCTAATATCACTGTTGTTGGTATCAATAGTATCAAAGTAATAATCACTTGTAAGATTACAACACAGGAACAGAATAGCACATGAAAAGTTAATTTTGGGAATCATCCTTTAGACTGTCAACGAAAGGCAATAAAATTATAATTTTATCACATACACTATGAAATCATCGAAAGATTCTATGATATGTGTAAAGATATTAACTTTTACTGTACTTCAAATAAATCTCATACTATATTTACTGTGCCCCAGCTTTTTGTTTTAACTAGGATAATTCTGTCCTTCCAAAAGAACTTACAAATGTATGAGTATGGTACTTACATTACAAAATATTGACTTGTCTTTTCTTTTTATTTTTCCCCTAATCATTTTTATTTCTTATAAATATTCAAAATTTCTGAAATAATGTTTACTTCATAAATGGCATGTGGAATTTTCATAAAATGAAACATCTTTCCCCAAAATCCATCTTTGCAAATGGAAGAATTACACCATTATATTGAAGATAATTTTATGGAGGAATTACTACCTCCTGGATTCTAGTTCTTCTCATGTGAAATAACCATATATAAAAATCTGTCAGCAGAAATTGTTTTTTTACCAAATACTAATGTGACCCCAAATTTTGTGCATATTATTGACATTTATCCACATATAACTAAAATAAAGTTGTGCTATGATTTAAGAGCAGACATTAGGGCTCTAGAGACATCCAGACACTATAAGCAGGCAAACAAGCTCAGGAATTCAGCACCCTGTCAGTGGGCTTTACTTTTACATTTATGTTCCCCAGTGTAACAGAGTTAGACTCATTTATAGTTTCCAAACACATGCCTGTTCTGCCCCTTTTATTTGAACCTATAGCACTATACTTGTTAAATATATGTCCCAGAGATTTAAATCTTTGATACATCCATTTGCCAGTTGAGCCCTGAGTCTCAGCAGAGTTGCAATACCTACTCACCAGTTCATTGGACTCACCCAGGACAACTAACAAGGAGATGATGATGGAAAATGCCCATCCCAAGAACACAGAGTGTCTGCAACTACACGAAAGATAGTTCCATCCATCTTCTCCATGGGTTCTAAGCCCCCTCTCAATTAGAAACAGAGTAGGCATCACCATCCCCAAATCCTCAAGATTAGGGGATGGACAATGGACTAAAGTAGACTTATTATTTTATTAT
The DNA here is from genome assembly GCA_004027955.1 of Chaetophractus vellerosus. Classification (NCBI taxonomy): domain Eukaryota; kingdom Metazoa; phylum Chordata; class Mammalia; order Cingulata; family Chlamyphoridae; genus Chaetophractus; species Chaetophractus vellerosus. The sequence goes on from PVKH010000535.1 coordinate 21,210, forward strand.
AAACTCATTAGTATTCTAGCAATGGAAGAACTGTTGTCATTGATATAGAGGCAGTGGCCATCAGAGGTTCTGAGGGGAGGGAGAAGGAAGAACATAGGGCATCTTTGGGACATTGGAATTGTTCTGCATGATACTACAATGATGATACAAGTCATTGTACATTTTGTCAAAACCTAGAAAGTTGTGTAGTGCAAAGTGTAAGCCATAATGTAAATTATAGAGTATGGTTGGTAGCAATGCTTCAGTATATGTTCATCAATTGTAACAAATGTACCACACTAATGAAGGATGTTGTTAATGTGGGGAAGTGTGGGAGGGGGAGGGATTGGGATATGTGGGAATCCCCTATATATTTTTATGTAACACTTAGGTAATCTAAAGCTTCTTTAAAAATAAAAAAAAAATAAAGAAGAGCAGACATTAATGGGTGCATCTTTTCAAATAAATAGTATTTCCTAAACTTAGATAATAATAGGCTATTCTGTATAAGATTACTGACCTTAGAATAAATAAGATTACTGACCTTAGAATAAATTTTAGTTATCAAATTTCAAATTTAACAAAAATACTTAATATCCTAGACAAGGAATGTCACCCAAAATCTATTTTGACGCAAAGAAATGAAAAATCTCTTAGATTTACACTTTTATTCTCTGAATGATTATTAAGAATTCCTATCTATTTGTACACTTAGGAATCTAGTATGTGAACTGACAGGAAATAGACCCACTGAAAAATAAAAGTTGAGACAAAAAGAAAAATTATTTCAAAAACTAATTCATTTGCATAATATCACTCAGAAGTGTCTTCTCTTTCTATTTTGTCCGGTTAGAGCCAAGAAGTGAGACACCAAAGTGGATGCTTGGAGATGGTGGGCAAACTTCCTTGGGGATGAAGAGAGGAGAAAAGATGAGTGGAGAATTACGTAAGAAAGCCTATTTGCTTACTTTTTATAGCATTTACCAAAGGAGAAGTTTGTATATTGATAGTGTTTGGATCCCAATGGAAATGATAAATAGTAAATTTTAATTATATGTGTGAATTCATTTTCATTGGTGAAGACTGTTAACACACTGACTTACATAAATATATATATTCTTATTTCTAAAGAGGTTAGAGCATGAAAGAAATCAATATTAAACTGTGTAACAGTTATTCGGTATAACATGCATACAACTAAACCAGGTATGTCTTAGAAGTTATAAATGTTATTCCTTCAGAGCAATAAAAAAACATCTATATTTGCTATCATTCATCCAGTCTTTTATGGAGTGCTTACTGAGTGGGCCGTGCCCTGTATCGGGAGCTGGGGATAAAGGATATATATAACATCGTTCCTGTCTTTAAGGAATGTACAGATTAATTGTAGAAAACAGATGTGTAAATGTATCAGTGTGGAAAAGTCTTAAAAGTGCTGGTACAAAAGTATATAAAGGGTACAAAGAATGGAGTAGTAAGTTCTAATTGGAAGGAAGAGGGGTAAGTAATAAAATCTTTGAGAGATGGTAATCATATTTACTTAAATGTCTTTAATATTTTTTGTTATCAGTGTACTACTTTTTTTAACATAAGACATTCCCATAAAATTTGGTCTCCATTTTATCTGTATTGAAGTATTCCTGTTACAAACCTAAACTCATTTTAGTAGTGATTATCTGCTTAAATAATGGTATTATTTATAAAGTAAAAAAAAAAATCTTACTTGGATTTTCCTTATTCCTAGACTTAAACATATTGGTTATATGAAATAAACATGTTCTTCAGAAACAAAAAAAGAACAATGAAGTCATTTTTTTCTATCTGCAACCATAAAAGAAGAACCTCTATGAGAATCCTATTAAGAGTATTAGAATAACAAATAGGTAGGTTTCAATATTGATATGCTTCAGATTAAAAATAAACATTAAGACAACCAAATGTACTCCTTTGTGAAATAAGAACCCCAAATCATTATGGTCTTCTAATTAAAAGGAATGAGAGTGTCTGTAGGTGCCATATTTCTTCATCACTGCATCAGGAAAACTGTTGAACTACTTCATAAAACCATACATTAAAATAAATGCAAGACATGTTTTTCCATTTTAATTTGAGATATATCAATTAACAATATGGATTATTTTACTTAGGCTACCGATATTACAAATTAGACCTTAGATTTATAAACAAATTCCTATCTACAGTGGACTCCTGTCCCTCATTCCCTTCCTCCCTTCCTCCTTCCATTCAATCAGCTGGCATCTGCTCTACCTTCTTCTTGCAACAGAATCCCAGTTTTCATTTCACAAATACCCTCTCTCATTCTTAGTGCATGTGAGTCAGGTAAGGTTGATTCCAATTGCCTTGAGGAGTAGAAACATGGCAAAGCCCTGGTCTATCATTATTTTTACACCCCTGGCAGTTATTGATTTAGGGATAGGCATATGAAATAAGAGTCAGCGTGGGATCTAGTAAAACTGTTGGGACAGAGGTATTTGTATTTTTAATCTGATTCAACACAGGCTTGTCATGTGCTAGTGGATATCTTGCCACCATATGGGAAGAGGAAGAAACTGACTGAAAATAAAGTTAAACTAAATAAAAGGAGACCCAAGCAATGGAGACAGAGAGATTCCTAAAAGCATTTGAGTATCCGAATCTAGCCATGCCTAAAGCCAGCAGAAAGTCAACACAATTCCCTTTTGTTTTAGCCACTCTGAGTTGGATCATTATTGCTGGTAATTGGGCAATACAGTATTTTTGAAAACATTTTTACATTCTTGTTACATCATGAATTATTTGCTGTCATCTTATTGTAGTCAAAAGAAATACTGCCATCTTATTTTATTTCTTAACTCTCTAATAATGAAGGTGTTATAGGTCTGGTAAGGAGAGAAAAGTGGATTATTTCATTTACCTTCTACCAAGATATACTCTATATTACATCTTGTTTTCCTTGATGTAGCATAGCTTAGGGTACTCAGGTACCACTTAATAATGTTCAATTGAGAAGCATATGTCATCTTGAAGTACCTACAATGAACTGTTGTTCAAAGTAAATATTTTCTTTTGATCACAGATTTTATAAACATAAAAACGGCTTTCCTGAAGTGTACTGATTTGATAAAGTAAGTGCAACTGAGTTACAAGAATGCAAGTGTCAAAATACAATAAAAAAGTGGCTCTTCCAACTCGCTATTAGTCTGTTTAATCTACTCACTTGATATCCAAATCAAAGGCAGTACAGTTTTCATAGGAATATCTGATATCTATCTTAAAATACGCTGCTGTCTTTTCTCAAAAATCCTCAGCCCCTTTACCCCATCCTCCAAGGTTTAAACCTAGGAACCATATGTGCCTTCTCTTTTGCTCCCTAGAGCTCCACCTCTTAGGTGCTGTTTATTTTTTCTCTCTAAAATACTTCTCATCCAGTTCTGTTGCTCATTCTATCTAAGGTACAGTGTGATATAACAGAAAGAACCTAGAACTGGCAGTTAAGAGACAGGACTCTCACCCTGGCTCTCCTATATATGACCTTTGTCAAATTTCTTTAGTTTCAGCACATACAATATCAGACAACTTGATAAGAAAGTGGATCAGGATTAACTGACCCTGGTTAATTTTAGTGAGATGAGAAAACCCTATTGAAAACTCTTCATTGGTTCCTATTAAACTTCTTATTGAATTATCTAGACTCCTTTTGTAGGAATTTAAAAATCTCCATATCTATCCACAAATTGTTTTCCCAGCTTCATCTCCCATGAATAGTATCCGATGCTGAATCCAAACTTTACATGGTAGCCCCTGATTATATTCTATATTATTGTTTTTCTATGTCATTGCATTTGTTCCAACTGAATGGAACTGTTACCTATGTCCCCACACTGTCCTTCCCCTCAAAACTCATAAATATTTACTTGTGGAAATTCTGGATGCCTTGCAAGAGCAGTTCAAATGCAACATACTTTGTAAACTCAAATCTGATTACCCATAACCAGAAATGTTAAAATACTTTTCTGTATTTCTTATTATGTTATTTATCCTATTCTGGCTTATAGTGTGCCAGATATTTATTTCTCAAAAAAATTAAATCGTTCTGAAGGCCAATATCTTGGCATTTAATTTTATGTATGTCGTATTTGTACTTTGCTGAATAATTAGGTTACTGTTAAAAAACATTAAAGCAAAAAATGGTTTTGTACAAAATATAAATAAACCAATTGAAAGATATCATCATGACCAAATACACAGATTGATATTTTATATGTATATATGGCTTTAGGTTTAATATTATATATAAATATGGCTTTGAGGGTTTTTTTTAAGATTTATTTTTTATTTATTATATATCTCCCCCTTTCTGCTTGTTCTTGCTGTGTTCATTTTTGCGTTCTTCTGTGTCTGCTTGTCTCCCCCCACTGCTGGGACCCGCCGAGTCAGCTCACCACGCAGCAGCTTGCCCTGCTCGCGGGGGCCTGCCCTGCTGTGGTGGCTTGCCCTCTCGAGGCGGTCTGCCTGCTAGAGGAGGCCCCGGGATCCGAACCCAGGGCCTCCCATGTGGTAAACCGGAGTCCTACCAATTGAGCTACAGCTGGTTCCCTGGCTTTGAGTTCTTAAAACAAGAGTAACCTTCTTTGCATTATCATCTCACTAAAATTTAAAGTTCAAAAGTTGTATCAAAAACATACTGAATTATAGAAAAAAGATAAATGTACAGATACTTTAATTTTATTTGAAAACTACTGTAATCAATAACATAGACTTACGGTCATTTAAAAATCCAAAAATATTACAAGAATTAAATAAATACTATCTGCTTTCTTCCTAAATTTTCATCCTATGTACTGTTTTTCCCGGGTTATTTTGTAGTTTCTTTCTCATTAAGCTTGTTTCTAGCTTTCTTTAACTACAACAAATGAGGTCAGATCGGTTCTAAAAGTCTATAATACAAATATATATTAGTGTTTACGTAAATAAGTGAGGAAATGAAATCAATTAATAAGATGGTTCAAAAAAGAGTGTCTACAGAATCATAATCACAATTCACAAATGGTAGAATTAATACTACTCCTTGCTTTGCTTCAAGCAATTGTAAAAAAAATCAACAATAACTCAAAATAATTGCTATATAAGATTAAGTGCCTTTAGAAGTTTTGTGGGGATTGTTTTTCATTTTCTGTTTTCTTCCAAAAGTGCCACACTTTATTTCCCCTCTTGTTTCAAGACGTAAAAAAGAAAGACAGGCAGCTATACCTTTTTTATGCTTCCTTGGAAGAAGATAGAGAATGAGGAGGTAATCTACACAAAACTTCTAAGACAAAGTTTAACTTAATTTTTAACTTAATACCTTGCCCCTTAAAGTATTATTAAAAGTTGTATGTGTTTATGACTACTACATATTTTAAAGATATCATACTCCATCCCAGTGAGGGATATACTTAGGAATAGGAAAAAGTGGAACTATTCTTTTTGGGTAAGAAAAAGGAAGAAAGTGGAATCATTTCAAGCTATTTCTGTTCTGTTGATATAATTATATCAAAAAAGAAAGCCAGAAGAGGTCAAGTAATTAGGAAGAGATCATAAAAGTTCATAAATTATAATCTATTACAGGGAGCCTATTATTGACATAAGAAAATGATTTGGGGTATTGTGTTCTTAATGCTTACCAAACCAGACATTACTAAATTGTGGTTAAATTAAAAGAAGAGCTATTTGTCATCATCACCCATGTGCCAAGTTATCAAAAAGTTCTTTGGGACTATTATTATTTTGAAACCCTCTCTTGTTTTGTCCAGCTCTTTCAGGGCATATGTAATAAGATATCTGTTTAGAGTTTTGAATTCTGATGAGTGAAAAATGTATTTGAAAATTTTGGGGTTTTGATAAGAAAACAAAGGCTTTCAATTGAAAAATTCTAAAGGTTGTAAAATTTATTTTAAAAGTGAAAAATAGCTATAACATGAAAGTGTCAGTAATGAATATAGCTAAACATAGCTATGGATATAAAAGGGATTTTTCTACTAATTATATTAACAAACAGCATGCTTAGTTATTTAGTAAAGCAAAAAATAAAGCCAATGACTTTTAAAATTTACAGTTAGCTTCTATATAATTATCCTAGTTAATATAGCTCATAAAAGAATCATAGCTGAACATAAATGAATGAATGACTTTTAAAAATTCTTATTTATAATGTTCTAATACATAACACTTCAGCTTATATGAAAAGACTTGCTGAATGTATATATGCTGAAATTATAATTTATTCCCATTGTAGCCTTATAATAATTTTCTAGAATTAAAAATTGACTAGAACTTAGAACTCCCAGGATTATTATTATATATTTTATATTCATTCATTAAATCATTTTGTAAACAGGTATTTATTGAGTGCTTATTTTAACTCTGTTTTAGGCACTGGTGTCATAACACTGAATGCAATAGAAGTCCCCATCCTTATGGAGCTTATATTCTAGTGTGGTAAAGACAAATAAGCAAGATAAGTAAGTAAAATGTGTAGAATATGAGACTATGAATAAGTGCAATGAAAAAATAAATCAGGGAATCAGGATAGGTAGTGTTGCGCCAATGTAAAGAATCAAACTTTTATTTGGAAGAGACGGAAATCTATTAGGGTTTTAAGCAGAGAAGTGACAAGATTTTATGTTTTAACAGGATCAGTGGCTGCTGTGTTAACAACAGAGTAGCTTGAGAGATGTTACTTGGTTACTAGAACCAAAGTGATAGCTGTGAAAGAGGTGATAAGTGGTCTCTGGATATATTTTGAAGGCATTGCTGATATCAGTTAGGATCAATTAGGTGCTGGGTATAAGAGGAAGGAGTCAAGGACTACTCTAAGGATTTTGGACTGAGAAAACTGATGAATAATATTGAGTAACTGAAATGAGACTGCAGAAAGAACAATCTGAGAAAGAGGGATTAGGGGTACAGTTGGGAAACAGTTTCTGGCATGTTATGTGGAGATGTCAAACAGGCAGGCAGTTTAATAACTATAAAATTAGTTGATTCTTGATTATTCAAAGATATTATATCTATTACCAATATTGCTTTTTATATTTTTAACTTAATTAAGCAGAATAGATGATACAGTCTGCTGTTGAGACCTTTAACATCTTTCCTCTCTTATACTTTTATTTCTCCAAGCCTTTCGAATCAAACAATCTGATCCTATTCAGAGAACGTAAAGACCACAAAGAGAGAAAAACAATAGTTACGGGCAGGGGAAGGATAGCTGAACTCATTTAGAATTCTCAAGTTGGGTCCTTACAACAGGAAATACAGTAAACATTAATCACTCATAGTCATATTTGAATTCCAAACCAGTCTCTTTACAAATTTTAATGTACTCTAAATCCATGGTAAACATGCTGAGTATTTCAGTGACTAGACTGTATTATAGACATAATTTTTTTATAATGGGCTCCTATAATATTTCAGTTAACCAAACTTTCTCAGGATTCATGTTAAAAACAATTGTGATTGTTATTTTGAAGCTTCTCTACTACTTCTTCCCCTTATTAGCACAGATTAAAAATAAATCTTATATTAAGTTTCAATAAAAGTCTTTGCTGAGAGCTTACTATATGCCAGATGGTATGTCTGCTCATATGGATTTCATCTAGATTAATAAATTCAAGTTGTGCAAATTACTTAAGATAAACACTATACTGTAGGCAATGTATCTCTACAAAGTTCTTGAGAGACAGTTGTTCTAGTTTCACGTTTTATTACTCAAATATAGCACATTGGAGTTAATATTTCTACAGAGATAATATTTACTGACATATGAAAATATCCTCTTTTCCCACACTTTCTGCTTTCTGTCGCTTTCTGTGTGGTCATTAACTATAAAGGTAACAAAACAAATAAAACTGACCTTATTTACCAAGCTGTTACTGGTTTCAGGCATTCAAGTTACATGAGTATATACAATGACAGTCAACTCTATTTTTAAATATTTCCAAAGAAAAGAATCTACAAAACTTGCTACCTGGATTTCTTTCCTAGTATGCTACATGGTCAGAAGTAAGGTATAACAAAACTTTATTTTATTTTTTTAGAGAACAGAGATAGTTAATCTCACAAAATAGTCCTTAATATATCCTAAAAGCCAATTATTATTAATTTCCAAATGCAACATTCTTTATTCTTCTATTTTGCTATCACTTTATTAAAGAGCCATAAAAATCTTTATTCTTTTAAAACTCTATTAAATTTAATTCTCTTAATTCTTTAAATTAACAAAGTAAATTAAAAATTTAAATATACACTTATATAATATAAAAAGTTCATATTAATAGATGAAGAAAGCGTTCAAACCCAACATATAGATGGGCAATGAACATTCACTCTCTAAGTGCCAGGTGCTCCACTAAACATTAAAACAGACATGGTACCTGCCTTTAAGGTATTACACTTATTATATTATTAGCAAACATATGACAAACAAGTAAACAAATACACAAAAAATGAATCGTGCTTGTAATAAGTACCATGAATTAAGTAAAAAAGATTGTGTAACAGAAAATAATTGGGCAGATGTGATTATTTTACATAATGCTGTCAGGCAGTTCTCTGAATAGATGACACTGAGTTGAATCCTAAAATGAGAGGGACCCACCATGTAAAAAGCTAGGACTAGTGTGTTCTCAGGCATAGAGTGCAAATATAAAGGCCCTATGATAAGAAATTTCATGGTGAGATCTAGAACCTGTCAATAGGGATTATGTGTGAGACAGAGGAGATTAAGAGAAAGTCAGGGGATGAGGTTATAGAGGGAGATATGAACAAAATCATACAGGGCCCTGTAGGCAGGAGAAGGTAATTTGGATTTTATTTTATAGAGTAATGGGAAAATATATGAGTTTTAAAGACAGGGAAGTAACAAGATATGAATGGATTAACCCAAATTTCTGAATATCTTGAGACTGGAATTCAGGGAGGCAAGAATAGAAGCAGAAAGATCCTTCCACGTAGTAACAGACCTCACAGAAAGATTTCTGCTAGGTAGTGACAGTCTTCAATAAAGGACTATTTGGACTAAGCCTGCATCATTGTAAATAGGGTGAATAGACAGATTCAGGTTTTGCCTGGAGGTTAGGAAAAGGATTACTGATAGATTAGATAGATGTAGGTACAGGTGTTATACACTGTGAAGGGGAAGAAAGGAGGTAGAAGCTGTGTTCATTGAAGTAGATGGCAGAAAATGGTGAAAGATGAGGACAGAGGAAATCCAGAATTCTCTTTTGGAAATGTTAGGCTTCAAATGCATGTTAGACATCTAACTGAAGGTGTGAATGAAGTAGGTGGTTGGCTATGAGTCTGGAGACAGCAGCAGTAACCTTGGGAAATATGGGAGTTAAAATAGAGATGATATGTTACATGTAACACAGAGATGAATTATGTGAGGAATGAAAATGTTCAACTTCTGAAAACAAGATACTCAAAGTAGGGTGGTAAGTTAAACTTTTTATTTTTATTTTTTTAAAACAAACCAAATATAAATGGAGTGACAAAATTACTAATCTCTCTTTTTTTAAAGTATTTGTGGCATGATATATTAATACTTTTCAAAATCATATTGTAGCATGCATCAAGTTATGAAATGAGGATCATCTTTAATATAGTTCTTTCCTTTTGCAATTCTTCTGGGAAATAATCCCAAACATGGAACACACCATTTACACAGAACAGTATGCAGACACTATAGGAAAATATATAGTAACATGGAAAATACCAATGCAAATTTTTTTAAAAAGTGAATATGTATGTAAAGTTTGGGTAAAATAATGCAAAATTCAGGTAAAACTGAAAAAAGTTTATAACAGAAAATGGATTTCAGAAGAGTTTTTTTTCTCTTACCCTCTAAAACTTTTATCTTATTTTAATGTTTTAAAAACAGTGTAACAAAAGAAAGGGAAAAATGGCCAATATTAGGTTGCTGAGTAAATTCTGCAAAAACAGAATAAACATAAAAAAAAACAAATTTAGCATATTTCTAGAATTCATTGCACATTTACTGAGTGTCTACTATGTGACAAGCACTATTCCAGATAGTGGGGATTCCAAGGTAAATTAAAAGGACAAGATCTCTGTGGAGTTAGTCTCGAGCAGCATAACAATAATTAGCAAAAATTTAAATGTATATAAAAATGATGAATTGATAAAAAATGGAAAAACAGATTTATAAAACACTTTTAATTTGAAGTAAGCAAACTCAAAAATCAAGTCAGAATTATGTAATTAAGCCAAATCCTTGTTTAGGAAGACCACATTTTATATTAGAAAATTAAGGTATTTAGTTTTTCAAACTTTTGAGTTTGTTCATGGATTGGTTTAATATTCTATGATCCAACTAGACTAATTAAATATTATTTGAAGTAACTATCTTAACTATATTTGAAATTCTACCTCTAAACATACATAAGTAGGTAATTAATTATAAAGAAAATTTTCAGAATGCTGGACTAACATTTTATTTCATTTTTACAAATTAAAAAATTTTGATTAAGTCAGTTTTACCAAACTGTGTTATTGGTTACAAAACTAAATTCTTTTCATAAATATGTATTGAAGCAGTTAACCTTCTAATATTTAATGAATCACAAATAAAAATGCATTAGTTTTTACAACCTCTAAAATTTAAGTAAAAGCAATTTGAACTTCAGCTAATGAAATAAACATTTCTGTTGTCAAGAAAAAATTTTAAACAGTACGTAAAAAACTGTATTATCTAATTGAACAAAACAATAACTAAACCAAGCACTCGTGAAATGAGGTATCAAATTCAGAAGAAAAAATGGAAAACAGAGCTAGTTTGTTACTCACTGGAGAATTCCTAAATCAAAGATGAAAAATTAGAAAAACCAGTAAGGTCAATTATCCTTATAAATCTGTGAAATAAAAACAAGGAAAAACAAAGTATACTAATTTTAGTCTTGTTCATTATTTTTTTAATCCGTAGTGGGTAGGTATAGAGCCATTTAATAAAGAAAAACTACTCTTATCTGTAAGAATATGCTAAAATATTCTTATTCAATTTCTAAGCTTTTTGAAAGAAAATAAAATGTTGAAAATAAATATGATTACTCAATTTTCCTCTCTTAGGTATTTTCCATTTTATATGGTTTTATTTGGAAGATATTACAAATTCTTTTGAACTGTGCAAACCACATTGGCATAGCAAGAAGACAAGTGCATGTCCTGGAGTAAAGAGGTATTAAGTGCTTAGGTTACATTTTAAAATAATACTTTGTCTTGAGAACATGCTATGTGCAAGAGATATTGCTGCTAGGATTGCAGGAAGAATTCTGATGAAACAACAAACCTTTGCCCACAAAGTAGCCCAGAAAGACAGGAGGGCAATGCAAATCTACCTACTCACGAGTCTATATTGGACAAGGTATTCTAGGCAGTTTACCAATGCCAGATTCATATACGTAAAATAAGGAACATTAGAGGGTGACTATTTCATTAACCATTTTCCCCTGAAGTATACCACTTTCCTCAGTCTGAAAACTTGAAATGTCCTAGACTTTTGCATAAACATAAATATGTCACCACATGAAATAATACCTTTAAAAGGGAATTTGGAAGGTCACATAACCTGGCATTTACTAAATGTTGGGTTATATTACTAACCTGAAAATACTACTGGTGTGCTGCTTTCACCAGTAATTCCTAACATCCTTGGGGAAACTTCCTGAGTCCCATTACTGGGTGTGAAGAACACGCTGTCCACAGCATAGTACACTAAGAAACTTAGAAGTTTGTAATGTAATGAATTTATTTAGGAAACACTGATTTAATCCATCTCCACAATTTCTGACAAGAATATCACTAAGCAATCTTAAAAAAATACTAACATAACCTTCATATAAAGATCTCCAGGGTAAGAGAATATATAATCATCTTTGGTCATAGTCAAAAGGTCTGCTAATGCTATCTAAAAGGATAAACACACTATGTGTAATAACCCTCCATAGATTTAAATGTTATTAATCAGTAAGCCCTTACTATTCTCACCCCTTTAACTTTTATACAAATCAAATATTTCCCTTTAATTTAGTGTTCTTCAAAAAGTATTCAAAGTGTATATTTCATGAAAAAGTCTTGATGAAATAAAGTTTGAGAAAAAGAGTTTTACTGAACACTTAGTAAAGCAATTACTATAGTGTTAAATAAACTAATAAGCATTGTCATTCTCTAAGACAAGAGCACAGTAAACAGTGTTTCCTAAATATATCCAGAGGCTTCAAGAAACTTTTCTCTAACTCTTCAAATATGGATGCTTACCCTCATCCTAGGCCTATTAAATAAGAATCTCGATAGGTAATTATGATGTGAAATTAGGATTGAGAAGCTCTGATATATTCATTATTAATAAAAGATGATGAATATATGGCAAATATTATACTACCATTTAACTTGGCATAACTTTAAGATAGCAAATAATCTCTCCAGATGCTTCCTCTCATCTTTTCCTTTGGCAATTCATAAGTAGCACCTTCAGGCCTGAATCCTCCCTCTAGTGACTATTCTTGAAACTCCTCTATAAGCATCCCATGACTAGGAAGTCAAGGAGTCAGTTCAAACATACATAAAACATCAAAGAGCCAGAGTTTCCCCTCTGGGAAATTTATACTTTATCTTCCTTAAAAACACTGCATATATTACAAGTCAAGTCATTATTTTTTCTATCCTGTTTTGCATTCTTTTAATTAACTTTATAAAAACAAAGCAGAGGTGGTATAAAAGAAAGAGTTAATTATTTTCATATTCCTTGTCAGCACCCTAGTGATTGATGAACACAAGAAACTTCTGGGGGCCATACATTTCTTGGCAACTTAATTTTCTTCACTTAATATTTTCTGAACACTGCTTTAGGCCAATTTATGTGGCTCTAACTCATTAATTTTAATAGCCTTAACATATAATATTGTGGTATACCATAATTTACTCTACCATTCTCATGTTGGAAGTCAGGTTATTTCCCAACTTTTGCCACTGTAAATAATGCTACAATAGATATCCTTGTATTTATATTCTGATGTGTTGGGGCATTCAGATTTATAGGATAGATTCTCAAATGTTGTAATAGTGTAGCATTTTATATACCAACAGTATAGGAGAATGTGCATTTCCTTTATACACTTGTCATCACTTTTAATTTACAAACATACATATGCATATACACACATATACATTAATTCTTGTCTATCTGATATATGTGTATTATATACACACAAATGAATAGGTATACTCTTACAATGATGATTTATATCTCACTGATGGCTGATGAAGACATGCTTTTAAATATTTATTGGACATTTCCATTTCCTCTTCTGTGAACTGCTTTTTCTGAATCCTTATCAATTTTATTTTCACGTCAATCTAGGAGTTCTTTGTTTATTAGAGGTATCAATTCACTGCCTGTCATATGTGTTTAACATATATTTTCCAAGGTCACTGTCATCATTTGCTTATTAATGGTATGTCTGCTAGACAAAAAAAATATTTATATATTAAAATCTGTCAAACTATTCCTTTTTTTTTTTTTAAAGATTTATTTATTTTATTACATATCTCCCCTTCCCCCCGCTGCGGCGACGCGCCAAGAGTGGTCACTGCGCAGGCGTGGCTTTCCCCGCTTGTGGGTGGCTTCTGCTTTCATTCATGGCCGGCTTTCAGTTCGCGGGTGGCTGGCTGCGCTCCGTTCGCGGGCGACCTGCCTGCCCGTGGCGGCTTTTGCCTGTCCATGGCAGTTTTTTGCCCTGCCCACGGCGGCTCTGCCCCGCCCATGGAGGCTCGCCATTCTCAAGGCGGTCTGCCCGCTAGGAGAGGTTCCCGGTAACCGAACCCGGGGCCTCCCATGTGGTATGCCGGCGCCCTATCCACTGGGCTATCGAGCCGGCCCCTCAAACTATTCCTTTATGTTCTGAATTAGCTTCTTAAAGTTGCCCTCAAATGATTCCACCCAAAAAATCCTCCCATACTGTCAAGTTATTTTAACAGTTGAATTTGACATTTGTTTTTGTTATTATATGAGATGGATATCTAAATTTACATTCTTTTAGGAAATGTCAAATATTTCATTTAATGTGGAGCAAGGAATTATGGCTCCAGAGTCCAATTTTCTTAATCCCCAAATTAGACTACCTTTCTTTACCATACATCAAATTCCTATATATAATTGGATCTATTTCTGAAATTTCTATTATATTCCAGTGATCAATTACATAGGTTTTTATTAATATCACATGGTTTTTATTATGATAACTTTATAGTAAATTTTAATACTGGGTGTAGCATATTTCCCCACACAAATATTATTTTCTTGATAATTCTTTTATTAATACTCTCTTAGTAATTCTCAGGCATTTATTTTTTAATATGAATATTAAACTCATTTTCCCTTGCTTCTCTCTGTCACACAACAAGAAAAAAATTGGGGCTACAAAGAGAATTGCCATAAATTTACACACACACGATATATATTAGGTTGAGCCATAAGAAGCCACTCAACTATCAGCAATTCCATAAGACTCATGCTAATTATAAGCAAAGTACATAAAATCTAATGTATATAAAAGGTCAATAAGTTTATTTTAAAGAATTTTGGATTTTACTATTTTTATATCACTTTCTTAAGTCCATTTCTAAAGAAAGCTATCCTGATAAATTCCTGAACACACATTCACCCAACATTGATACATACACACTGAAGGGAATGAAAACTAATTCTGATATGGTATTGGGGAACTGTGATTATACTTGAGACAAGACCTTGACTATGATTTTCAAAGTGTACTCTGAGTACTATGAGGAGTAAAACAGAAGTGTAAGAAAGAATGCTCTGTCCCTAGAACTTAACCTCATTATTTTTAGATAGAACTTCTATGCAAAACTTCATGAAGAAAATATTGCCAAGAATAAAAATTAGTTTTAAAACATACCAACTATAGGTCTATTCTCCCAATTAATGCTAATCATTCAACAAAAATTTATTGAGATTATGTACTTCAGATACATCAGAAAGCAAAATAGACAAAGATCCCTACTAATCTCACACATTGCACTTTCTAGGAGCACAATAAATAAAGAGCAAGGCAGCCAGAAAATTATGTAGTATTCCATAAGTCAACAAAAAAAAGTTTAAAAAATCAACAAAATAAAGGGAACAGAGGAATTGGGACATGGGAAGGCCAGGTTGCAATATTAAATAGGGTGATCACTCAGGTAGGCCTTATTGATAAAGCAAATTTTGAACAAAGACTTGCAGGCTATGTAGGTGTATGTTAGTCAAGTAGTTGTCTGAGATAAGAGGATTTCAGGCAGAGGAAAAGCAAAAACTAGTACGAAGGCAGGAGGATGCGTAATGTGTGTAAGTAACAGCAAGCAAGTAAATATGACTGGGTAGAATAAGTGAGGAGGTTAGTGATAGGAAATGAAGTGAAAGAGGTAATGTAGATCTTATAGGTTAATGGAGGCCATTTGTGGGATGCTGGCTTTTAGTCTGAGTGTAATAGGAAACTATTACAGGATTTAGGCAAAGGAAAAAAATATTTTGACATATTTTAAAAGGATCGTGGAGTCTGGTCAGTTGAGAC
>PVKH010000536.1:0-36817 GCA_004027955.1 Chaetophractus vellerosus
AAAAAAAAAAAAAAAAAAAGACTAGAAGGAAGGTAAGAATCAATCCCCTCCAGGCTCCCTGCCCCTTCTCAGTCCATTTAGGAGGCAAGCTCCTCACCTGGATAGGTGTGCTGGGGTCTCCCCCACAGAAATGCTGAAGGGGGACTGAGAAGCGTTTCCATGTAGGGTTCAGGTTGTTCTTGATTACCTGAAGGTGGAGGGCAAGGCATCCAGTGAGCTCTGGCCTGGCCTTGGGGAGTTCTCTGCAGTTCCTTTCTCCCTGTGGTCCAAACCTTGGTAGCCACAGGCACCCCACCCAATCCCAGAGATCTCACACCTCAGATCTGTATGTCAGGTGCCATTTCCCGTCATCCTGGCGAAAGAACTCCAGGAATGGATCTGATTTTCCTAGGAAGTCCTGCCAATACCAGAGACTCGTTATAAGGCTCAGGGAGAGACAACCACAATGCCAGCCCTCCGACTCTTCCCATTTATATCCCATCCCTGTCCCCTTAATTCTTGGATCCTCAGGCCCTCCTTCCAGACATACCTTCTTATCTAGGTTTCTGGCCTCCACCTCCATGGTTACTATACGACTGTCCTTTAACTCCTGAGCTGAGACCTAGGTGGGAGAAGCAGGAGACTGAATCACCTCATAAGTCCTTCACTAGTGTAACCTTCTATTCCCACCCTTGGTGGGTTCTTCCTTACTGTGATGGTTCCTCGCCCAGCAGGTTTTCCAGCCTTCAGCATCAAGGGGAGAGTCAGTATCTGGCTGGATACAATCTGTGGCAGAGCAGGAATGGGGGTCAAGATCTGGGCCAGTGTAAGATCCTGTTTGTCCCCCACATCCAACTTCCAGGCAGGCTGGATTGTGCCTGAAGGTTCTCAATCCCTACCCTGCGTACCTGTCCCAGGGAACACTCAGCCCCCCCTAGGAAGTCATCATCCCCCAGCTCAGGTGTCTTGTTGTCTATGTCATGGATGGCAAAGCGGAGCTTCTGGACTGTTTCAAAATGGTACTCAAGCTGCAGGGTCTTGGAGAACTCAGGGCTTGAGCAGTTCCGTACTCGCTCAGTCCGGCCAAGCTGTGGGCAGAGGCCAATGAGCATCAGTCACATACCCCCCACACACTCCCACCACCAACACAGTCCTAGCCTCCCAACAATTTTAACCCCCATGGTCCTCCTCACCTCAACCCAGGTGCCCCCTCCCACATCCTGTAAAAGGACACAGAGTGGGTCAGACTTGGAGCCGATGTCCTTGTCGATGAGGTGGTCACAAGAAATGGACAGCTGAACCAAGGTCACACAGTGGGCCATCTGGGAAAAAGGAGCTGGGTCAAGCACCAGGGACCTTTATCTACCCTTCCCTAACTGTAAGACCCAGCTTGAGAAGGCCAGTGGCCCTCACCCAGGCAGGGCTGAGCAT
Organism: Chaetophractus vellerosus; assembly: GCA_004027955.1. Taxonomy (NCBI): domain Eukaryota; kingdom Metazoa; phylum Chordata; class Mammalia; order Cingulata; family Chlamyphoridae; genus Chaetophractus; species Chaetophractus vellerosus. The sequence continues at coordinate 1,411 of PVKH010000536.1, forward strand.
CCACCCCCATGATGCCCACAGAAGAGAAGTCGCTACAACTTCCATGCCTCTCATCCTCTGAGTGAACTTAACAAGACAGGAAAGGGTGGTTGCAACCAACCCTGGTCCAAGAGTATGAAAGGAAGATACAGAAAAAGGGTACTGCCCTCTATCCGCAACTTTGACCCCAAATTAGTCCTCACTCAAAATTGATCCTAACCCCAATAATATACCCGAAGCCTGACTCCAATCTTGGTCTCTACAGAGACTAATAAATCCCACTCTGAAACCCTTACTGGCTCTAGCTCAGACCCTTATCCTAGTTCCAATCCCAACATTGCCCCAAGTGTAACTATGACCCAGACACTACTCCCCCAAAGTCTTTTTGCCCAGTGATTTCCCTTGCATCTTGAGGTAGAGTTGTGATGCCCCCCCCCCAATGATTCTCCTAGCTGCCCATGCCCAACTCCTCACTATTCCCACAGCCACTACCCTGTCCAAGTCATGATCACCTCTTGCGTGGTTTACGACATTAGTGTCCTTAACTAACATCCCCTATTCCGCACCATCTCTACCCCAACAAGCTCTTCCAATAGGCTGATCCTGTTAAAACAGTCAAGTCATGTCACTCCTCTGTCCAAACCCTCTAAAACATTTCTCAATACTTTTGGAAAAAATCCAAACTCTACCATGGCCTACAAGGACCTGAAAGATATAGATCTGTCTAACCTGGTCTCCTAACATCTCTCTTGCTCACTCCATTCTGGCTACACTATTCTCCATGCTTGTCATTCCTTAAATAAGCCAAGCCAAAGTCCCAAAGCCTTTGCAGGATCTGGGATGTTCTTCTCCCAAATTATCCACATGGTTTGCTACTCCCTCACTTCCTCCAGGTCTTATTCAAAATTATCTCCATTATGCCTTTTCTGGCTGCCCTAAAATTTCAACCTTACTGCCACTGACATGTCAGATACTCCTTTCCTGCCCTTTCTCCTCCTCTTTAGTATTTTATCATTACCTAACATATTATACATACTTTACTTTGTAAACTCCGTAAGGGAAGGAATATTTGCTTTGTACGCTGCTCTATCTCAAGCGACTAGACAATAAATATTTGCTGAATGAAATCCAAAAAGCCACCTCCAGCCAAAGCTCCCAACTGACTGGCCTCTTCCCCCAGAATCAATCAGCACTGTGCTTCTCCAATTCATCCATCACCTTTGCTAGACTCTCCTCTTGTGTAGTTCAACATAGTGACTGACTCTCCTATAACCCATCTTTCTACAGCTACCATAACAATCGTCTTCAAACCCCTATTCCTGTGGCCCTCCTGACCCATCTATCTGCAGGACATCTGCACTAAGAATGTAGACAAGGTTAGTGTTAGATCTTTCACTGTCAGCTCTCCAGGTTCCTTAGCACTACACCTCCAGTTTTAGCCTTGCCTACACTAATACTTCTCCCCCCACCCCAGCCCAGTTAGTGCTATTTTCATCTGGAATGCTTTATCAACCAAAGTTGGAATGATTCTTAGAATTCTACTGCTTCACGTTCTGCCCCTCTGGCCTCTGCTTGAGTGTATCCAATTGTGGAAAACCTGCCACTCTTAAAATCCATTTGTCAGAAAATCCAGCTCCATAAGGTCCTACTCCAACCTGATGCAAATCTGTTGAATTCTCACTTCTACTCATCAGTCCTATTTCTTCCTCAGTCTATAGTTACACAGAAAAGTCTTATTCCATCTCCCTATAAGACTCCATCTGATACCTGGAGGCAGTATTCTAGAAAAACACCCCCAGTCCTTTTGGCTGATGCTTCTAGAATATGGCCTGCAGAGTGCTGACCATCCTGATTAACCCTTTTGAATGTTCTCTGACAACAATTCCTGAGTAGAACACATACTCCCAAGGGAGCTGGACTACAGCTCCCTCAATCACAATCTGAACTCCATGTGTCTTACCTCACATGCTCCCTGAAACAGTATTTGTGTAGTACAGAGACAAATGAAAAAGGATGCTCATTTCACAACTGCTGAGAATAGTGTAAAACTGGAGACAGCTCAGACGTCCATTAAGTGGTGACTAAGTAAATTATGGTATATTTAAACAATATACCATAGTAGCAGCTAAAAAACAGTTTTGTCAGAACATATTATATTGGCATTACATGAAAAAACAAAATTGTGAAAAATGGTAAGAGTATATACTCCATTTTAAACTTCATTTTTTGGGTATGTGTATGTATAATGAATTTGAATACATATTTAAAATACAGAGAGAAAAATGGAAGACACACCAAATAAATGTGATCTTAGGTACCTCTAAGGAGTAGAATGAAGGTGAGAAGTATATGTATCCTATAAACTTGTTTTGTTTCAACATCTTATACTGTTGTTTTGTATATTTTAGAGGGCCAGAGGACCTCATTAGTTATTTTCCCTCCAATCCAGACCCCAAATCCTCTTGACTATTTGTTCTAAATATCTTTAAGCCCAAAGCCTCTATCATTGTCTGGCCTCCTCCCTAGCACTGCCAGCTTCCAGAGTCTCTACCCTAATTAGAAGCCCTATACAGCTGCCCATGGAACCACTGGTTCAAAGTCAAACTTCCTAGGAAGGCCACCTCACTGTACAACTCCAGAAAACACACCCATACAGAATTCAGTAACTGTGCAATGTAGTGAGCCTGAATCTCTACTTCAGCCTTCAAAGCCCTCCTCAATCTGCTACCTGCCCTAACTTGAGCCATTCCCTCACGTAACATACTAGTCATCCCAAGCTATTTCTGGTTCCTTAAATATACATACATGCTAATATCTAGGATTTTTCTGCCTGGCAAACACCTTCTCATCCAAAGTTCTGCTATAAGTTTATTCTTTTAGGAAGACATGTCCAACTTCCCCAGGTAGGATTTCATTATCTTTCCTCTGGATGACTGCAATGGTTTCTCACCAGTCTCGCTGCAAACACACCACACCTGTTTCTTTGCCAAACAGCAACCAGAGTAGATTAGATGTCATTCCTCGGCTTAAAACTCTATAACGGGGGACCAGGTGTAGCTCAGTAGCTGAGTGTTTGCAGCTCAGTGGTTGAGCGCCTGCTTTGCATATATGAGGTCCGGGGTTCAATCCCCGGTACCTCCTAAAGGAAAACAAACAAAAAAACTCTGTAATGGATCACACAGAAAATAGAGTTCCCATATAAACTTCCCTAAAACAGTTTTCCCTATTTTTGATACTTTGCATTGTTGTGATATCTTTGTTACAACTGATGAAAACACACACACACACACACCCATCCCTACCTCCCTCCCTCCACCTCTGTAACGGCTTACCAAAACACTCAAAATAAAATCCAAAGGTCTTACCATGGTATACAAAGCCCTGCAAAAGACTTGACCCTTTCCTAACTAATCATCTAGCCACCCTTCCACTTGCTCACTATGCTCTAGCCAAGTTGGCCTTTTGGATCCACAATCTCATTACCCATCTCAGGGCCTCTGCATTATACCTCCCACCCCTACCCCCCACCCCATACACACTGCAGAAAATGATCTGTATTAGAGTAGGAACCAGGTCTGGCGTGTCCATCTCTGTTTCTCCAGTATCTACTAGAGTATCTACCCTATAATAGGTACTGGGTAAATGGTTAGTGGCTGACATTTAAACATCAGAATTTTGACTTCTGTTTCTCTACCCCTGTAAATTATGGGCTCCCTGGGACCAGGGCCTGGCATTAACTCTGTCTCCCCATTACTGAGATTAGCATAGCACATAGTTGGTACTCATAACCATTTGCTGACAAGTGCCTCTGTTTTTGCTAAACTAAAAAGTTCTTATTTCCACAGTGAATCTTCCCCATCCTGACCTTGCAAAATTGAGCTTTAAAAGTTTAAATGCAGGATTCCTACAGCTTGATATTAAACAACAGGATACATGGGCAGAAGACTTGATCAGATACTTCACAAAGGAAAATATATGAACCAGCAAAAAGCACATGAAAAAGTGATCAACATCAATAGTTATTATGGAAATGCAAATTAAAACCACAATGAGATACTATTACACACCCACCATGATAGCTAAAATTTGAAAACTGACATCAAATGTTGGTGAGGATATGGAACTCATACATTACTAGTGAAAGCATTAAAGTATTAATTTAGAAGAGGTCTGGCAGTTTATTAGAAAACTAAACACACATCTAACCCAAGAAAAATTCACTCCGAGGTTTTTGCCCAAAAGAAAACATTTGTCCACAAAAAGATTTGTACAAGAACGTTCATAGCCGCTTTATTCATAATAGAAAAAAAAAATTGAAAGCCCAGGTCTATCAATATGAGAATGGACAAACAAACCATTACATATAATAGAACATTACTCAGCAAAAAAGGAAACAAACCACTAATACCTGTAACATGGATGAACCTGAGGGATAAAGTATATAGATTCCATTTACGGAGTTCTAGAACAAGCAAACCTAACCTGTGGTGAAAAAAATCATTAGAATGGAGAAGAGCTGTTGCCAGAGACAGATATTAACTGAGAAGAGGCAGGAGAGAATTGTTGGGGGGTGGGGGAGTGTGGGGGAAGAATGCAATGAAAAAGTGTTGTTTTGTTTTGTTTTAAATTAATTTACTTTTTCTTGAGGTACCAGGGCCAACGATTGAACCTGGGACCTCGTATGTGGGAAGCTGACAGCTGGCACCCAACCACTGAGCTACACCAGCTCCCATGAAAAAATTCTTTATCTTGATAGGAATATGGGTTACAAGGATATGTGCATTTGTCACTTTCATTACCTAACAGTACACTTAAAGTGTACACATTTTAGTGTATGTAAATTTTACCACTCCACTCGCAACAATTAGAACTGTTGCCTTGTCCTCACACTACTCCCCTCCCCCCAAAAAAATTTCAAACAAGTTAAGGCATGTTGAAATATTTAGGGTTGAAGTGTTCTGATAATGTATTTCAAACATATAAAACAGATTGTTGACTGGATGGGTACGTAATAAAATACAAGAAATTTTTAACTATATAATCTAATATGGTAGATATTTGGGTATTCACTGTACAATTTTTCGACTTTTCTGAATGTTGAAAGTTTTCACAATAAAATGTTCATAGGTGCGGATTTACAATGCAGAACTAGAGGTTTATCCCTAGTACCTTCTGACTACAAAAGCATTAGTAGTGATTATCTATGGTGGTGAGATTACAGGCAACAATTAGAACTGTTGCCTTGTCCTCACACTATGACTTTTCAAAGATCCCCAGGAAAGAGGCTTTTGGTCTGGGCCAAACACATGCAAGAGGCCAAGAGCATCTTCCTATGCCAGGCCTCAAGTGGAGGCGACCAGAGGACCAATACCACCTTTCCTATTCTCATTATACCACTTTCACCAGTGCTGGTCCTATTCCAACCTTTTTCAGTTTCTTTTTGAACCCAGATTCAAATACCAACCTGATTGTCATGGGCACATGTGCCTCAGTAGCATCTGGGGCTGGAGTCTCGGATGCTACTAGTGGGAAGGGTTCCATTCCCAAAATCTAGAGCTTCCTGTGCAACCACACTGGTTTATTTTTTCACAGATCTGCCTCTTTAAACTTTCTCACTGGAATCAGCAACTCCTGATAAGCAAATATTTATAATTTAAATTGAAGGTTTCTAGCCTTTAAACCATATTCCCTTTTAAATTATTTGATCCATGGGATTAATCATCTCCCCTAAATCCTATTAATCTCCTTTAAAATCTAACTCCAAGCCTACTCCTTGGAAATCTGTGATTAAAACTCCTGGTTCGTGTCACTCTTCTGTCCTTGAACAACTACAAGGACATAATTTACTTTTCATTGCATGCCAGTATAATATATCCCATGTAACTTTCAGCCTCCTTTATAGGACTTGAATTTTACAAAGCCACATTGTCACATTTAAGTGATCAACAGAAGAGGTATCAGACATATTATCTTATTTTTGTAAAGGGGTCTGGTTATTACTGCCCTGGGCATGCACTCTCTTCTGCCACCAGCATGTCTGGCCTGGGTATCTGTAACAGCCTCCTAACTGGTCTCCCCATTCCTCTCAGTCCCCTCCAACCTGTTCTCAATGTTGAAGTTAAAGACCTTCCCTGATTCTAACCCTACCCTCTAAGACAAAACTTCATTTCTCATAAACTTATCAAGATGTGTAACTTCTTATTTATTTGCTTATCAATCTTCCCTACTGGACTATAAACTCAACAAGGGGAGGGATCAGATCTGTATTGTTCCCATTCCAGACTAGCACACAGCAGATGCTCTATAAATATAAATGAATAATAGAAAGGAGTGATAACCTAAGGATCCTCTGAAATGATCCAAATCTAGCCTTGACCTGCTTCTGAAACCATCAAGCGAGTTTTCTAAAAATGTCCAAAACAAAAAAACTACCTTGTAGTCTCCGTGGGCCTCAACTATTCCCACCTTTACATTGGGTCAAGAATTGCAAATGGAAACAACTGAGTATTTGGCTCCAACCCTTTCTGCCTGTGTTTTCTACCACTGGAAGTCTCATTCCCTTCCACATCCCCTTGTAGGTTACTTTCCTCTGTTTATGTCCACAGCCAAACTTATGCATAAGAAAGAAGCCATACTCATTCTCATTTCTTCCTTTAAAATTCACAGAATGTCAGAAATAGAAAGAAACTGAGCAATCATTTAATCCAATTCACTTTATACATGGGAAAACCAAAGCACAGAGGGAAGGTGTGATTTGGCTAAGGCCACATAGGTGGTTAAGTAGAACAAGGACTACAACTCAAATTATCTGACTCCCATCTAGTCTAAAACTTTGAAATGCAATTAGGTCCTTCTATCCTGAAATGCCTCCCTTCAGTAGCTTTCTGACACAGTGTAGGGATAAATACGGGTTCTGGAATGAGGCAACCCAGTTCCAACTACTGGCCTTACTCTTTTGCTCTTTTCTAGCCATAATATACTACTGTACAACTACCAAAATTATGTCCTTCCTATGTAAATTGGACAAAACACAATTTCACTAAGCCTCAGGGTCTTCAGTATAAAGTAGGGATATTATCTATTCCTGAAGACTAACTTAAATAATGTATGTAAGGGTTTGGTACTATTACCAATATTAGTTACTATTATTATCCTTCAAGTATAGCTCTTATATGCCTCCTCTGTGTGATCTCAACAACCTCCCGCTTCTGTGCCATGATACTCAATCCTTATCACACAAATGTATTCTGTCAATGTTTCCAGCTCTTTGCTTGTCAATGAAGTTACTTTAAAACAAATCCTGCTTTACTATTTCCAAAGTCACACAGTGCAGACCTGGGCACATAATGGGAATTCAAAATATGTGAGGGAGGTTTGGAAGTGCAAGCTTACATTGCTTCCAAGAGTCCATTGTTAAATATTAAGTTACTTTGTAAGCAGGTAGCCATGGTCAAAATACAGAAATTGAACAAATGCTAAAAATTAGGGCCTCCTGTTCCCTCCCCCTCAACACCAGTCAATTTATCACACCACTGTCCATAGGGAATTCCACTATGTTAATGGGGAGTACCAAAAAAATAAATAAATAAAAATGGGGAGTACCTGCATTTCCTCACCCTCTGCAAACCACTCCCCTGCCTTGAGAGTTTTGTAACTTTGCTCTTCATAGAACCAAGGACAGATCTTTAGTTCAGTTGGATCCATTTGAATCCCAGCTCACCTGGCATTGATTTATCAGTCCTTCAATCTCAGGGCTTACCCCTGCCCTCTTCCAACCTTTAAAACTTAAGCAAGGGGAGTGGATGTAGTGGTTAAACTCAAGTATCTGAGTGCCTGCTTCCCATATATGAGGTCTTGGGTTCAATCCCTAATATCTCCTAAAAACAAAACAAAACCAAAAACCAACAAACAAACTTAACAAGGAAAGGCGCTGGCCTTCAATTCCAGTTCCCTCTTGTCCACCTTAGGTAATGACACAGAAGGTGAACAGATTCTGTGGTCAGAACAGGCTGTAAGGAAGAACACAGCCCTGAAGTGTCTAGGTAGCAGGATCACTTCTTCAACAAACCAAAGCCAAACTCACGTTCCTGTTGCCTACCTTGGCACGCTGGAGCAGCTCAGATGCTGGAACAAGTCTTGAAATGTCAATCAGGAAATCCTCCATAGGCTCCCCCCCAAACATCAAATACTCCTTTCCCATAAGGTTGAAAAGACAAACTACCCCCCGCCCATACACTCTTTCTTCCTTACTTTTCTGCTTCCCCAAGGGACATGGAAATAGCAATTATTTTTTTAAACCCCTATTTCTACTTCTAATCCATGGATTCTCCAAATTTAATCAGCAGCTCTAAAGATAGTCCTCATAGGTCACAAACTGAACCAAAAATGAAAATATTTAACTATAAAACAATACGTTATCTTTACTCACAAATATAACTAAGGGCTACTAAAATTATGCTCATGAAGTAAAATTTTAAACAATAATTTTGTTTAGAGCCACACACTACTAAGACTGGCTGACACACAGTATTTGGCAACACTGCAAAGCTTAAAATGGGGATGTGCAAACGAAAAGTGAAAAGTAGGAAAAGACAAAGATGGCTACAGGTCTTCCCATCCTGCTATACTGGGTGAAGGTCAAAAGTTTGGAAGCTACTGATTCAACTCCAACATCCCCAAAGATTTGACCAAGGTTGAACAAATTCAATTTGTGCCCAATTCTTCAAAGAGAACGTAGCTTGAGGAGAGGAAAGGATATGGGAAAGCAAGTAACCTGAGGAGGAATGCATGCCTTTCAAGCAGGACAGGAATTTATCAGAGTGGGAGAAAAGGAGGCATTTTTTCTCTGCCCTGAGGCCCTGAACATGTTTACACAAAGCCTCCACATGGCTTACCTCAAAGTTAAGTTCAGGTCCCATTCTGCCGTGACAGGATTGGCTGCAAAGGCCATCATGCTGCCTGCCCTGTTATACTATACGTGGAGTTGGGGAACTGAAAAAGGTGTTGGAGCAGGGCTGGAGCACTTGCTGCAGCAGGCTCAGAACCCAGTGGCCTTACACACATACATTCCCCAAAAGTCAATCAAGAGTTGAGGGAGGCACTCTGCCCCTGGAGCCATGCAGACAGAGGCATCCAGACTGAATAAATCTCCATCTACCCCTTACTAGGTATGAGACCTTGGGCCATTTATTTGGCTTCTCTTTGCCTGGACTTCCCCACCTGTAAAGCGGGGATAATAATAATGCCAACTTTACAAGGTTATTGTATTAGATGAGACCAACCATGCAAAATGCCCAGTGTGTGTTAGCAGTTCCTCATTTTAGTGCTCATAAATGGTTAAATGCAGCATTGGATCCTTTTGCAGTTTCATTAACTGCTTGTTGATTCATGGGACACCTAGAAGGAAGTCTCTTGTATCCCTGGCTCCAGAAGACCTAAATGGCAATGGCAGGACAGGACAAACCCCAAAAGGAGAAATAAGGATCCCTCCCCTTTTCCTCTCCTAGTGAAGTTATCAAGCTGCAGTGTGGGACAGCTACCACACTCAGAAAAAGTTCCACTCCTGGCCTCTCTCTCTTTAGTCTAAGGGCCCAATTCACTGCAGATTTCTAATAAGAGAGCAATGGCTGGGTTTATAGAATCAAAGAAACTTTAAATCTGGATATAAAATGAGAATATCTAGTTTAATCCCATTTTGCAGAAGGAAACATTGATGCCAAAAGGACTTGTCCTGGGTCACATAGTAATAAACCAAGACCTTATTCCCTGAGAAAATGATTTCTATATCCATTCATCTTAAAGACAGCTAACATCTTGTAATCTGGTTCAACCATAAATCCATTTGGCCACAAAAAGAGCAGTGAGGAGGCATTATGTAGCCTGGCACACAGATGCAAAGTAATTCTGCATCCACCATCCTCTGCATTTGTCTGACTGCCGGGGTATGAATGGACTCCACATTTACATCAAAGTAGTAAGCATGAACAGAGCAAATAAAATAGAATTTGCTTCAGGAAAATGTGATTTATACCAGAATTTTCAATGGACATTTACTGAGTAGTCAATTCTGCCCCCATCCTGTCCTGCCAGAATCAAGGCTGTTTTAATGAGACTTCTGCCTATGTATTATCTGCAGGCTAATTGGAACAACAGTACCAGACCACCTTCCTAAGTGTCTCTAGGGCAGGAGCACTGCCAATAAGCTTCTGCATCTCCAGTGTGCTATGTGGCCTATGGCACAAAGGGAGCTGAGTGAATGAATAAAAGCAGACCAGAGAGTCCTTGGAAAAGAAACCTACCTATTGTCCATGTAAGTCCCTCCCTCCTACCCCCACTAGAATAATTTCACCTGTTTCTTTTTACCTTTTTTAACATGGCTACTAGAAAATGCTAAATTACATGTGACTCATATTTCTATTGGACAGTGTTGCTTAAAATGGAGGTCTCCAGAAGATCCAATATGAAAGAGGAAGTTTTCTACATGAAAATTCTCAATATGAAAGATGTGAGTCTAGAGCTGTGCTGTCCAATAAAATTGCCACTAGCCACATGTGGCTATTTAAATACTAGCTACACATGGCTAATAATTATCATATTAGTGCAGAATAGAACATTTCCACTGGAGTAAGTTCTATTGGCCAATGCCGACCTAGGAGATAGAACAAAAACCAAGCAGTGGACGTTTTATATAGAAAAAAAGACAAAACTTAGAATCAAATATCCAAAAGTAAAAGGCAAAGTATTAGGTAGTCAACTGTTTAAGTGGTTACACTGATGGGGAAGTTCAGAGTTCTAGAGCATTTATGAATGTCATCCTAGAGCATGTTTTATCAAAGTTGCTAAAGAGATGAAAGGTTCTGTAATTCTGCTGGGCCAGGGCACTCCTAGAACAAAGCCTCACCCCCCTGCCTTACTATCTGGCTCAGTCATGCCACTCAGGCTATGGGAACCTCACAGGATCTGCTGTGAGTTCCAGGACAGGCCCCATTTTGGGCAGTGCCACTTTATTTCTCACACCATTAAGCGCTTAGTAAAATTACTGTATTATCTCCCCAAGAACCTTGGTTAGGAATCATGACTTCCTTCAGCTTACACACAAGCCTTTCATTACACTTATTCTTTTCTGACCATCATTTAGCAACTGGCCAGGAATGCTTTTACCCTGTTCCTATAGTATGAGTGTGGTGGCTACATACAACTGAGCACATTCATGTAGTTTAAGACTTTAAACTCTTGAAACACAGGCTTATTTTGCTTCCTCTCCCAGCACAGCACACTGATCAAAAAACTGTTAGTATGGGATTCAGATACAGCTAAGCTGTAGATCCACGTGACTCTTAAAAACTTGAAGGCAATAGATGTTTTCAATCTCATTAAGCAGGAGGCTTTGAAACCCACCTGTTAATTCATCGGTCATAGGTGCAAAGATAATCAGAAGTATCTACTTCATTAAGTAGCAGTTGCATCACTCCTTCCACCACTTTAGACAGATTTATAGCAGAGGGACGCTGCTGGTCCCACCTGCTACACCACCTAAGAGTTACAATAAGGAAGTGACCACCCCTTTATTGCAAACCAATGTGTGGGGAAGCAGAGTGGAGGGTGACAGTAACTCACTTCCAAATGGAGCAAAAGAAACCGAGGAAAGCAGCAGCACCACCAGTTGGTATGATTTAAGATCCTTTAAATAGCTTAATTTCTTAACCCATCTTAGGCCTCTCCTACCATGTGAGGACTAATAGGTGACTCCTGGTGCCACAAAATGATTATTACATTTGATATGTAGCACAGATCTGTAAGTGACAAATCTTATTCACTAATCAAGAACTGTTGTGAGTGAATTATGCCCCACCCTCACTAGGAGGCTGGGCTAGAGTCAGCAGTGCCGGAGTTTCAGCCTAAGGGAAATTCTTAAGTCCTGGTTACTACCAGACCTACTATATAAGCAGGTGTGAAAGGGAGAAAACTGGCAGCATTTGAACAGAGAAGTAATAAGCAAGCCTTTTGAATACAACATAGCTCACTCTTGGGATGAGTTAAGCTCATTTAACATCTTTGACTGTTCATACTTATGTTCTTGTCCATATCATCGGCCCATTTTCCCCAAATAGTCACCCCCTCTTACTCTTAACATGGAATGGCAAGTCATCAGTTGATTAGAAAAAATAACTTGAAATTAAAGTTGCTAAGATCAGAGCAAAGATGTCTGGAAACAGCTGGGGTGCAACTCTGAATGGCTGTGCTGTGCCAAATACCACCTGTAGAGAGCTGCTGTTGGCAGAGGTGGGGGGAGCTCCCTGGGGCTCTTGACAATTCAGATATTGCTAATGGTATTTTCCCCAACACCATTTCCTGCCCCAGACTTTTAGGGTGCTGCCCTTCTCTCCCTGGAGCTGGAATGTCTACATCAGGTGGCTTTTCGCCCCTTCTGAACTCTTCAGTAGTAAAGTAATATGCAGAAAAAGCAGTGCCACTTGGTTGCTGATTACTAGTTATGTTGACCTAGAAAAGGAGCCGAACTCTAGGATGCTCATGAGAGTCTCTGGCACAAAGTAGCTCAAAGTGCCAAGAATAAACACAGGAAGACCACAGTGAAGAATTAACATTTACCTGAGCAGGCACAAACAGGAGATAACTTGTGTATGTTGTTGAACATAAGGATTTTCCCAGAAAAGTCATTACAGCATCACAGAATTGTGGTGCTACCAGAGTACAGTCTTTCTAGAACATTTTACAATAAATCAATGTGATTTTTTTCGTTTAATCCTAAAGACAATAAAGCAATTTTTGAATAAAAGAGGACAGCCATAAATTTGGCTTCTACCATATACCATAAAAGCAAGCTCTACTTTTTCAGGGTGGGAGAATGGAGGTGATACACATTTATTGGTGTAAATTCTGGAAAGAAGACAACAATGAATTATAGTAGTGTGTGAGCAATCTTGAGCAAAAAAGGGAGACTTATAGTACCACACAATCCACCCCTTTGAGATGGTAAGGCTGAATCTCCGAAGGCAGCTGATTTCACTCAGTGATTTTTTCAAATGCTTAAATCAAACCTTGGTCATTTTAAAAACAACTCAGTGACCACCTGGAATGTCATTCTAAACCCTTCTAAAACTCTAATACAAGCTAAAATCTTTCATAATAAAGGTAAAAATTATAAACATTTTTAAAAAGCTTTGGTTATAAGGAAGAACCCACTAACTAGTTTCTCTTCAACTCCAATCCAGATATATATATATATATAAAGACTGGAGTTTATGGGAACTTCATTTGCTAATTTTTTCAGTAGAAGCTGGACAAATGTGTGGACAAAATCAGAGCATTAATGTCAAGGCTGCAATATTTTCAATTCCTCTTCCTTCTTCCCCACCTCAAATACCTCACATAACAACACAAAAACAAACAAACAAAAAAACAAAGCTTCAGAGGTGCGTACAATTGACAATCTACTCTGAAGATTTCTTTTCCTGCTTCCTCAATCAGTTTTTTTTTTTTTTTAATTCACAGGCCCTTTAAAAACTCCTGTGAAAAGAAGTATCTGGTCTCCAATTCTAAGTCCACATATATGAAGTGGCCTGCTAGCAAAACACATAATAAAATTCTGAAAAGGAAGATACCATGGGATTGACCTACAATCAAGTTTCCTCCCTGCTGTTCCAGGTATCCTCTTCTTTCCACACTTCAGCATTAGCAGACAAGGATAAGCAATAATTGTTACCTCCAAGATCACCAAATCCACCTTTCCAAAGGCACAAAATATTTTGGAAGTTTTAAAAGAACAAAAAAAAACCTCAATGTTTTAAGACATTGACTTCACTTCCCTGTAGGAAGCAAGTATTCTTGTACAGTTAAAGCATTAAAAGCATCAGCCTGTTTTATTTTGTGATAAGTTTATTGAACAGTATTCAAGACTTCATCTTTATAAACAAAACCCTCTGCTGAAAGATGCCAAGGCAATATTTGCTGGCAATATTGTGGTTGTATTGGCAATGAGCCATTTTACTATGCTTGATTTCTGAACTACAGTAGAACTGCCAATAAAACAATTTAAGTGTGGCAATTTTGGAATGATGGGACATAATTTCTTAAAGGGATCACTGCCAGAAATTCTTTCCAAAAGATTTGACTAGCTTTTTTTTTTTTACTCATTTTTCAAGTGTTCTTTCTTAAAATTGAGATTTTATTTTTACACACTTGACCCACACCTGTACACAATTACAGAATCCAGTAAAAGGGCGCTTGTTTAACACTTTCATGCATCCTTATTTTTACCCAAATATCCCATTTTCCACCCAAAATATATGTTTTCTTGCTTGTATACACAGCCCTAGATTTTCATCCCTTGCGTTAAGGCTGACCTTACTACAATGACTATCACTCTCTGAAATTTTGAAAAGGTTTCCTGATGGAATTTTCATTGATGCCTTGACAAATTGGGAGTACAAAGCTACCAACTGCATTTCACTTAATACTGTGTTGCATTAAACAACAACAAAAAAAAGCCGCTAATGATTGTACATCCAAACTATAGTGTAAACACAGAACACCCCTCCAAATTTTGCTTGTGAGCTAAATGTTTCACTGAAGTTCAGGGAAAATTTACAAATTTGCTGATTTATAAAATACATTTTGTAGATTTCTCTAATCCTTTTAAACCAAAAGAAAAATGAACAGCAATAAAAACTCAGCATAGGAGGGGAAAAAAATTAATCCTAATGGAAAAGGTTTTCTTCCATTAATGTCAGTCACCAAAAACAGACAATAAAATTTACACAGAAAATTGAAAATATCATGATAGTGTTTACAAATGCACACAACTTTGAGCGAAGCTTTACAAATCCTTCATACCATACAAAGCAAATGAGAAAATAATGTAAATTCATTTCTTTCCAAAACCTACTTCTTACGAGAAAATCTACAAGAGGGGTATGAAGTTTCACAGAACACATTTTCAAGAATATTTTTAAATGGAAACTCTAATGCCCAGAACAAGTTAAACAGTTAGCACTATGTTAATGAGTCTTAGATACACACAAAAAAAGTTCCAGAGGGCAAAGCATTTAATTACATTTCACAACAAGTACTGTTGTGAGTCAACCAAATGTGAAACACAGTTCTCCAAATTCTACACAAACCACTATTTTCTTAATTTATTTAATTCAATGAACAATGAAATCAAGTTATCCTTTTCAGCATTTATCTAAGATGTAGAAATAAGTAGAAATAACATAGTTGCAACAAAGTATATGAAATATTTAATACGAATGTACGAGCAGAGAACCAAAACAAATTGTGAGAAAAGATAAAAGACTTTCATCTTCAATCAACCCGTTTTTCTAAAATGAAAAGTCAGCTTTCCATGAGGGAAAAATATCTGTAGTTGAAATAAGACTCCCAAGCAGCGCTGAAGTTTTTTGTACTGTCTTTGGAATGAGAAGTGATTACTTAACAGAAAACTTAAATTGAACAACATATACAGATATCAAATGCTTTTTAAATTGAGGAGACAGTATTTAGTGATCTGTCAAAGCAAATTTGTATTCATGAATTTATCAAAAGACCCACAACACAGCAGCCACCTCTTCTTTGACAATCCAAACAATCCTTTCTCTAAACAAAAATCCTGTACTGTCAATCCTCTAAGAATGTAGTGATGAAAAGGCTTTCCAAATCTTATCACACAAATGAAACTGTTGCCACTCTTAACTATAAATTACACAACACAGTATTTTCAGTGTTCCACTGACTTGCAACACAAAAAAGGCACTATATATTTTTTTAATAGGAAATACATCTTTTTAAGGACTGCCCCCTTTGTAAGTACTTTGGATTTGTAGGAAATGTTGGGGATGTTTCAAACCAAGAGAAGAGGGTCATGTAAAAGACAAAAATTTGTTTTTCATGATATTTCACCAATCTCCCATTCTGTATGTTTGTAATATAATGTGATACACTTTTAGATCTTTTTAACTAAGAAGGAAAGTAACTATAAGTGGAACCTTTTGTGGCAGTTTGCAGGATTTTTTTAAGGCAGATGTTTTCATGACAAGGACACTTATTAACCAGAACCCATGCAGTCCTCCTTAGTGTCCTGAATGCCGAAGAAAGGAATATGAAAGGGCAAGGAGCTTCAATTCTCTCCTCTACACTTGTAGTCTGTATGAAGAATTTTTGTAAACAGGCTCTTAATCGAACAACTACAACAAAAAGCCTTCCAGTAAGTAACAGGATTATAGCATATCAATCTATGGACCAGCTTATGAATCTGTTAATACTATAGATACCAAAGCTAACAATTTCAACCTCAGTTTAAAAAAAAAAACAAAAAACACAAAAACCTAGATATAGTAATGCTTTCTTGTGAATAGACCCCTCTTTGTTTACTTAAAGGCCAAAATTTCACATCGATTGGGATAGAAGGAAATTGCCAGAACAATTAGTCCATGGACAGGATTTCAAATCAAGCATTTAAACACTGATTATAAAAAGTGGTTCCTGGTTTTCGATGCCATCCAAACAACATGAACAATTTTTAAGCTGACTAAACAAAACTTGGCAGGTAAACCAATAAAGCGCTGGTAGGTAGGACTCCATAGTTTATTTTTGTGGCAAAAGTCTTATTCCACACAGTTTTAAGTGTGACATCAGAAATCAAAGTTCAAGGTTATAGCACAAACCACGTGTGGAGTTTTATATTTAAAAAAAATTTTTTTGCTCATTTACAAATGAGTCAATTAGGCAAACAAAGCAGCAACTTCAGAAGCAGGACTGTCTATACAGCAAGAACCCTCAAGAAGCAATAAAGGTACATACAATGAATCTGTATACAGAGATTTTATTCAATTTTAAAAGAAAACGAGGACTTCAGACAAAGCTTTGACCCTATAACAAAGCAAATCTGTCCAGCTTTAAACTAAATTCCAATAGTAGCCAATCCTGGCAAGAGCACCCTTAATGAGCTCTGACATTTCTATTTTCTTCATCCCATATAGTATAAAACAAAACCAATCTAGACTCCTTGATAAGCTTTATGTGGTCATTTGAATCACAAATTTATTTTTCTACTGGTATGCCAAAATTTTTTTTGTGTTCTCTCCAGACAGCTCTACTGTAACATACAGCAATGTTTATCTTGGTAGTGAGTCTTTTGTAAACAGTCAACCAATGCTCTATGTTATGGAAACCAATCTATTTGCAATTAAAACAATCCACAGGTTCTAACCTGGAAATACTAGGAAAACAATCTGGATGCACTATGAAGATCTACCCTACACAAAGAATTGATGTGAACAGCTACCCTAACACAAGTTTTACTTTCCTTGAGCCTATAGGCCTATCATTTAAGTCAATGACAGCAGCTGTGGCTTCATCCCGAGATTCGAAGGCCACCATGGCTTCACCTGTTGGCATACCTTTTTCATTGTATTTTAAACACACTGAGCCTGGGATTACTTGATAGCCATAAAAGAAATCTAAAATCTCATCAATAGACACAGTGAAGGGCATGTTCTGCACTTTAATGACTGTTGGTCCTGGTTTTCCAGAACTAGATCCAAAGCCAGGGGGACCACCAATATGGATTGGGCCAGGCCCAGGCCCAAAGGCTGGTGGCCCACTCAAATGCCCAGGAGTATTTCCAAGACCAGGAGGGCCACCTCCAAAGGTAGGGGGACCACCCAAACTACCAGGGCCATTTCCAAAATTCTGAGGGCCCCCTCCAAATCCTGATGGCCCACTTAAATTATTTGGTCCACTTCCAAAACCTGGAACATCTAGTCCTAGACCAGGCAAACCACTATTTCCAACTGAAGGCATACCAGGCCTAGCATCACCAAAGGTCCCTCCTAATCCTGGAGGAGGGAGTGGCGGCCCAAAGGCATTAGACCCACCAAAATTACCAGGAAAGTTAAATGGAGGCCCATTGTTGGCCTCTTTTGCTCCTACAGTCAGGAAGGCATGCTCTTCACCCCCTGCAGTAGGTATTCCTGCACCAGGCATTCCTGCACTGGGAATTCCCGGATTGGGTATTCCTGCACCTGGCATTCCTGGAACTGGAGGATTACCTGGCACAGGCATCTTTAACCCCTTTTTTCCTTGGGCAGGGGGATTTTTCTCAATCTCTCTCATGTCTTCTAGGGTAACTATATGAACAAAAGCTTCTCTCCCATTAAGTTTTTTACGGTGTAAGCGTTCAGACTTACGTGCATCATCTTCATTCTTAAACTGAACCAATGCCTGTCCTAGACCTTGCCCATTGTTATCAACAAGAACATGTACAGCATTTTCATCCACTGGGATTCCCTCTAGGAATTGAAGAACATCCATCTTGGTAATGCTGAATGGAATATTTGTTATGTGGGCACAGACTTTGGCAGAATTGACATCCCCCTCTGGATTTAACATCATTTCTCTCTGGTCATAACTGAAGTTCTGTAGTCTTTTTCGAATCATATCAATCTTTTCCAGCATACCTTTCTTAGTAATTGGGTGAACTTGAATAAAGCGATTGCCCATGTACTGTTTATGACGGCATAAAGCAGCCTTATAGTCAGCCTCATTCCTGAATTCTACAAAGCCTTCACCAGTTGCTTTCCCATTGGGTCCATAAGCTATATAAATACTATCTTCCACAATATCTAACTTTTTAAAAAAATCAATGACATGTTTGTTTTCTGCTTCAAAAGGTAGCCCTTTCAAGTATACACAAAAACCAGCCTCATGTGGTGATCTTGACCTTGACCTTTTCTGCCCACTGGGCGATTTTGACCTGGGGAGTGTCTGAGGAGGGGGATGAGTTTGTCCAGAAGGTCCCATATTTTGCTTAAAAGTGATATGACCTCCAGCAGCTACCCACTGTCTCTCTGTGGCAGGGCTAACTTCCACATAGCGTTGAATCATCAGCATTCTGTTTCGTTTCAAAGCTTCAAATGTATCTTGAGGGGAGAGAAATTTAACCAATCCATTCCCATTATTTCGACCTACATGATCTTTCAACAAATGCACGGCATCAACACGGAGCCCATGAAAAAACTCTCTGACATCATTTTCCATTGCAGAAAAGGGCATTCCATGCACACTGACATACAGATCATCAGGGTTGATGGGAAGTGGCTTCACACTGCTTTGAGAGTTCATCTGGATAGGATTAACAGGATTCAAAGGACCCAGAAACATAGGGTTCAGGTTATTGTTCATATTCATAGGTGCTCCAGAGCCATTCATTCCAGCAGGTAGAGGTGCCACAGGTGGCGGGTTCAAGGGTGGCATGCCCGAGATGGGTGGCAATGGGGTCATAGGTGGCACAGAAGGGACCGGAGGGATTGGGGGCACAGGAGGCACGGGAGGCATTGTAGGTACTGGAGGAGGAACTGGTATTGGGGGAATGGATGGCATTGGAGGCAAAGATGGCATCGCTGGAATTGGAGGAATTGGTGGTGGTGGGACCGTGTTCATTGGAGAGGCTGTGCTTGGAATGGTTGAGCTAAATGTTGGGCTCCCAAAAGAAGCCCCCATATTTGGAGGGGCCGTTCCTATGCTGGCTGTGGAAAATGTCTGTATGTTTTTGTTGCTTTCATGAACAGAAGTGGCGGCAGTAACTACACTAGGCGAAGGATTATTAAAGTTGGGTACTGTTGTAGGCAAGTTTACCCTGCCACTCATTCCTGAGCTAGGTGGTGGTCCCGATCTACTAGCATTTGCTGGTGGCATATCTAAGTTGGCAGTTTCAAATCGCCTACGACTCAGTTCAATCATATTTTGCATTTCCGTTTTACTACTCAACAATAGTGTTACTTTTGACCCTTTAATTGTACCACCTGTGCGCATCATACCAAGCCTTGCATCTTCATCAGTGGCAAAAACGATGAAAGCCTCACCCAGTTCACCCCCTACAATATGCACGCCCCCATCAGGGATGGTCAATCCAGAGAAGAAGTGGCGAATGTCCATGGTCCCCGCCACAATTGGGAGACCTTGCAAACGGATGACCACAGCCATGCTGCGCTGAAACCACACACACCTGCAGATGAGAAAAGGCAACGGCCAGGTCAGACTCCTGTTTATCAGACCAAGTTTTTAGCTACAAGAATGACCAGCTACCATATTAGGCCCTCAAATATTCCCTCAAGCTATCACAGGCAACGTCTTTCATTAATTTGGATAGTCTAAAAACGGAACACTGTGTGCCCTTTACAATTGTAAAACCTAAATAATTTCAACTTCCAAAAGGCATTGATTCTAGAAACAATTAGAAGTTCAGTTCCACGACTCAAAAGTTTCAGGAAAAAAGCAACCATAGGACAGTAAAATCACCAATTTCATCACTCAGACCACTAATTATTCATTACGATTTAAAATAAATGTACAAATCAAATCAGGAAACAAAGTTTAACAATCTATAGGAGAAAACATGTAAAGGATGCATCAAAGTTAATTAATATTTAAAATCGGTTTAGCATCTTCCCTATAAACTTGGCAACTTCACAGAATTATCAGTGTCATTTTACATGTCTTAGAGTCTGAAAATCCAACAGAAATAGAAAACTAGAATACTAATGAATTACAAATAGTACTTAACACTAAAGTAAAAGTCTCAAATGAGAACTCATTCCATATTTTATACTAAAGCTCCTCAATCAGCCTTAATTGTATTTACTAAATAAAAATACAAAGGGAATTACTTATTACAAACAAGGTTAATACATACTAAGAATCCAGAGAAATACTGAATAGAATAGCTCAAATCTAAGTTACATATATATATTCATTACCCCAAAAAAGTACCCCATTTACACCTTTTCACACTGGCTCTTTTAATTAAAACAAGTCCACTGACTCATTCTCATACTAGGGAAAAAAAAGAGAGAAAAAGAACAAAAGAAAGAACAAATGAAATGAAAGAACAAAAGAAAGAAAGAAAGAGTGAGAAAGAGTCTTCTCTTTCCCGTAGGGGAGGCTGGCAAAGAGGAATATTTTTGGTTTGGTTTTGTTTTAGAGGAGCTAGGGTGTGAACTTTACTGATTGTTAGTCTGACCCAACACAACTCCTGTGGGATATCTCTGGTTGTTCACTGATCTCCTTAGAGCAGGGATTCTTAACCTTTCTTGTTCCATGGACCCCTCTGCCAGTCAGGTGAAATGACTACTACTGTAATTTATTTATTGCATACATTCATAAGTGAAGTAAATGCTAGATTTGTTAGAGATCAGAGAAAATAAGTTGATTTTTTTCAATTCAAGCTCACAGACCCCCTGAATTCTTTCCACGGACTCCCTTCCGTGGACCCCTGGTTAAGAACCCCTGCCTTAGAGCATATCCATTTTGAGCTAATCAAAAATGAAAAGCTTCCCCCAAATTTAAGTCAATGTCAGTATTTCAGTTCTAATGGCTTCTAAGAACAAAGGAAGGGCAGCCCTTTCTAAAGTGACACAAAGGAAATTTTTGGAGCTAGAAAAAAAATATTAATTTGAAATTAATGTGGTCAACAAAATAAAGTGTTTCCAAGCCGTCTTAAAACCCAACTTTTAAATATAAATCTATTAAACTGCTCTGAGACCCCCGGGAAGTTACAAATTATTTGAGCTTTGGTTTTATCACTTCTCAAAATAGAGCACTAGAAGGGGGCAAAGCTCTAAAAAGTCTGTAACTATGAAAGCAGTTCTTCAATGTCAAGTCATTATATGAATACAAATTGAATGCAACAAAATGTGTAAAATTATCTCAAGTTATTATTGCTGTGCATAAAAGAGAAATATATTGTTTGGCTCTGACAGTTTTCTCACACACTCATACACAAAGTAAAAGCCACTTTCTTCAAATTTAATTAAGAATTAAACAAAATGTTCTTTGTGAGACTATTATATAACACTACAAATTTTGGCGGGGGAAGCTTTTCATTTTTGGTCTGCAAGAGTCAATAATAAAAACTTACACTAAAAAAGTCACACCAACTCTCTTCTCTATTTCTATTTAGCAACCTAAAGTTCATCAAGAAATTTCCAAGTCATTAAATAAGATTTACATTTCTTACTGACTCTATAATACATGACTATATGCAAAATTGAGATAGAATTCCTTTTCAACTAAAAAAAATGCTAAACACTTTATAGGAGGGAAACAATCATGGGTAATCTAGGTACTGACAACAACTTGAGATGTTAGTTTGCATTGGGACAATAAAAGGAGAACCTGATATGGTCCCAAGAACACAAAAATCACACAAAGTGCTAAAGAGGCAAACATAGTTAAGCCTTTAAAACCACTCACTGCTAAAAGAAGGGGTTTAGTAAAAGTTTGTACAAGGTGTTCATGAAAACATGCTATTGAAAATCTGCCTCAGATTACCAGCTAGGAAAGAGCTGAGGAATAAACCTCAATAGAGCACAAGAATTATTCATAAAGATATCTGCAGAGGAAAACAATTAGTTTTTAGCTTTTGAAAAATATGAAATAACACCTGTTATTCTGCTACCAAGTGTCTGCTTGACCTTGGATAAGTCATTTTAACCTATCTTGAGCCAAGCTTAGTTAGCTATTTAAACAAGAGGGTTAGAATCCAGCCACTGAAGTTCATTCTAAAGTCTAAGATTTGTACTCTAATATATATGGCCCAAAGTGTAAACCTTTACCTCTAGGTAATATTAATAACCATACCAATAACAAGCACCTGTATTTATAACTAGACTAGAATGCGACTGAGGAAAAACAGCTTACTGCCTAACATTCAGGAATGAAGGAGAAATGCATCCATATAAAACTGCCTCCCAAAGGAAGAAACAGCTGTTCAAGGCACCCAAGTCCAACCCCACAATCCCTCAGATAAGCTTGTAGAAAGCATAATTTAGTTACTTGACATATTTTTATGTTATTTAAGCTAACTCATTTTATTTTGTATAAAAACAAACCCTCTATTCAAAATCTCTTACCTGATAAAACAAGAGATGTATTTTCTTAACAAGAAGTAGAGGCCAAGTCAATCCTGTGGGCAACCAATTAAAACCAACTTTTAGACTGCAATAGAGAATAAACGGAGGCAAAAATCAATGCAGGAAACACAAAACAACACGCACAGGCCACACTGAACTGTACATTAAAGAAGGCGAGTCTGAAACCACGGGAGTACTTCATTAGAATGAATACCAAAAAAAAAAAAAAAAAAGGAGGAAAGATGTACCAAAACCCACACATGCTTATTGCTTGGTTTTGCTTTCAAATTTGAGTCTCTCTCAAAACATGATCTATTTACAAACATCAAGAATGTATCATAAGTTAGCCCAAACAAGAATGAATCAGTTGAAAACTAAAAGTTATAAAACTCTGCTTCCCAGCTGGTAATTGCTTCTATCACTTAATAATTAAACTAGTTAGTTCTAATAAAAAGTGTCATGAAAAAGACTCAGAAAACTCCCTAAGACAAGTACAACTGCTGCCTATTTCCCCAGGTTCCCACCAAATTTCTGATGAAAAAGTGCAAGTTCACACAATAACAGTTCCTGGACAAATTAAGTCATCAATTCAAGGACACTCATGGAAATTATTGCAATTACTCTCTCAATATATTTTCCTGTGTTCCAAAACAGCATCAAACATCAAAAACATAACTGAAGTGAAAGTTCTGGCTATAAGAACTAATTCCTAGTTAAAATCACTGGGGTTCAAAATATCAAGGAAAAGTGCCTTTTCTCTAACAACAATAGAGTTTCGAGAAATACAAAACAAAAACCCCTAGAAGTATATTAAGAATATTTCCCAAATATAGTTTATCGATTTTTCACTGGAATTTCTTCCAAAGTGGTGATGTTATGAACAATACACAGGCAATATATATGACCAAATAATAAGACAACTATATACAAAAGGTCATTTTTTTAATTCAGAGAAACAGAGAAGAAAATATTGCCACTGTCAGGTAATAGGATTACCAAAAGACTACTTATCAGGGTGATGCTCATTTTAAACTAACATCTTTTAAGTCAAGATACCATCAGTAAGCTTACCATTCATCACAAAAAAGTAAAATATACTTCAAAACTTTCTAAAGGACAAGCTAAAAATCTCAACTACTCAAATTCCTAGAGATTGTTTGCCACAAAAATTATGCAAATATCATAAACAATGCTTTCAAATGCCAAGCACAGTATTATTCTTTCACATGATGCACAAATTTATCCTTACTATTTAAGTCTAAAGAGTCTAAAACCTCTTAATTTAAAAGCCACATCTAGGACTTTAACCAATGGGTCAGAAAGTGGAAATGTAAAATAGAAAAAAGTTTGCTTCAAGTAAAGGATATGCTCAATAAGAAAGAGCATGAATTATTGCAATATTCACTTCTAAACATACAAGTTTGGTTCTATGAGCCACAGGTCCAGGGTAATTTTCTTGTTAAGCACATGTGATAAGCATTTTGTCCCCCATGGGGGATGCCAATTCAAAAGGTATGGTAGATACCCCGGGAAGATACGAGAAACAGGTTCTTCAGCCTCTTTCCTACCAGACCCAAGAAAGCACCACCTGTACACGTAGAGAAGAACAAATTCTGGGTTAGCCAAATAAGCCCAAAGTCACTATATCTATTCTCAAAAATCTGTACAGGGTTGCCAGAAATTACTTTAACGAAGAGGAAACTTTTTATTCCACAAGCAAAGGTTGAAGGCCCAGCTGAATTTGATAAAAACGTAGGTAAGTTTTGTTTTCGATTTAAATCAACCTAAACATACATTTGTGATTTTTTTTTTCTATTCAACAAAGGGAAAGCCTTGCCCCACCCTATACCAAGGAAAAATATGCATAAAGGCCAGAATCCAGACTTCACAAACCTTGGTGTTATACCTCTTCCTTCAAATGGGCGATACAAGTAGAAACTGAGAACTGAGATACTTTCATGATTTTTCTTGTTTATTTTCAGCATTTCACTTTGTAAAGAGCACCGTAAGTTAACAGACTTACAACTGTTTTCTAGGAACCTTCTAAATGCCAAAATGAAAAAATGAAAAAAATCCATTCATTCACCTTGAATTATAGAGAGATAAAACTGAAATACATACAGCACATGGGCAAGGAAGGAGAAAATGTGCCTGATTTGACACTAAATCCACTGATATATTTCAAAAGATCTAGTATATTTTCCACTTTATGTTAGGAATTAGTCCTAACAGCAACTTTGCTTCAGCTTTACAAATAACAGATACATGCACAAATTCAGCTATCTGCTATGAATTAATAATCTAGCATATTACACAAGATTCTTATTTACTAGCCATCCCAATCACTTGGAATTTCAGAATAAAATATCTGACAACAATCCTCTTTATCAAGAAGTCAAGGCACAAACTAGAACTTGACCATTCCCACACTTCCTCTGGTAATACAGCCAAAGTGAATTCTAACTTTATTCAGTGATCAGTCTTTAATCCACAACAACCAAGGTACAGCAGAGCTAGATTCTTGAGATCCAAAAGAAACAAAACCCAGCAATTTCTCCAATATCCACCTCAGAAATGAGCAACAGAGAATCAATCACAATGGGCACAATGCTATAAATAGCATACTCACATTATGGTAGGCATTACAAAACAACCACAGCTTCATTTCCTTGATTTTGCCCCATCCCCAAATGAATCACATTTCAGATTGTGGGATCATCTTAATGGAACTACACTTCTGACCCTGATGGAGATACATCACTTTTATAATACATGATTCGATTTTTCCATTAAGAGTACTCAAAGGCAGCAAATCAAAAGGCATTTCTAAATAAGACATTTATTCCTCCTGCCAAAAGTCTTTAAAGTTTTTTCAACCACCCCCAAACGCTAACAAATTTTTTCATTATCTTACTTTATTTAAACTTCAAAGCAACAATACTACTTCTAACCTGGCTGACTACATTCACCCTCATTACGGGTTTTAAGACTTAAAAGCTAGCTTTAAACTTATATGCAAACCAAAAGATATACTGGTGGCATTAGTAAAATATGATAAAGTCATTTTTCTGCTTAGTTGACCTAGAACACTTAACAATATTCATTTATGCTATGAACATTTATTAAGCACTTGTGGGCCAGGTAAGGAAATACTAAAATGGACAACAGTGCCTGCATTTTAGGAAGATTATCTAAAAGCATCTTTTGTGCAACCAAAACAATTGACACTTAGTTTTTTCTTCCTACAACCTCTTAGGAAAAAAATATTCCTCTAAACTGAATGATGGAGTGGCTCTCTACAAAAGGGAATAAAAACAGTATCAGTATTGTCACTGGGTTTCAACACCTGGTACATACTGGCCCACAAAATCAAGTTTCACATCTAAAAATTGTACCAACAACCCCCAAATTCTTATTATGCAGTGGACAAAACATTTAGCATGTCAAAGAAAGTGAAAGAAGCCTGAAACATACTGGTATTAGCACATAACAACATTTTCCAAGTAACTACCAGAGTGATTTCTCAAGCTTCACATTTTTCACCTAAAAGATCTGAACATAAGAAAACTTGAAATTATGCATTACAATCCATAAACAAAGCAATCAAAATTTAATCGAGCACATAAGTGATATAAAAATGCATTCCCTGTTTCATAAAAAAAGTTACACAGAACTACACAATAAGCACTAAGCACATCCTCATTAGGTCTTGTATATAAACACGCCAAACATTTTATTTTCTTCAAAATCTAAATTATTTGAACCACCTGAAACAGTTCTTCCCAACTCTTCGCCTGGATACTATCTTCCTCTAAATCTGGAAGTCCTACATTTTATCAAAACCACCAAATTTCAAAAACAAGTACAACCAGTCTTGTATTATGTTGCTACAATTAAAAAACAAAACAGGAGTTCTCTACATGTCCAGGCTTGTGGGATTTTTTCCAACTCCAAATGCTCTGAAGTGCATTAACAATATAAAACAGTTAAGACCCCAGCAATTCTGCCTGCTAATACTACATTTTACAAAAATTATACCATTTCAAACCATTCGAGCAAGAAGCTCTTAGAAAAATACGTCAGTTACAAGCCTCTCCCTTCAACAAATCTTCAGTTGCAATCTCATTTTTTTCAGTAGGTTATATTGCCTCCTGGCAGCACCCTAATCTTGACAAATACAAAATAGTTCCTTTCAACTGCCCCAATTCACATTAGGTCGGTTCAGGGGATCCAAAAGCCAAATTGAACTTCAGGGCCCAGAAATCCCCATTCAGAGCCTGCAATTCTCAATACACACATCATTGTTAAGCACTTAACCCTGAATAACCCTCACCGGAACCCCTCCGATTGTTCACCAAAAAGCGCAGACGGAAGATACACCAAAAGCATACACTTAAAAAAATACACTTACAACCTAGCAGCTAAACCTCTTGCACTACTGTCCATTCCCGTCACTAACCGGTAGATGTTCAAAGGCCCTCCCATCCCTTTCACGTGGCTGCAGACTAGTATCCTTCGCCCGAGAAACTCAATTCACACACACACACACACACACCCCCATCAAGAACACCTACCCTCTACACCCGATTGGACCGCCTTCTTCTCACCGCAGTCCCTTCCCTACTTGGAGCCAAAGGGGCTGACAACTCACCCTCAGGGACGTATTCTCCTCCCACTTCCTTGCTCCTCAGAGTCTACAGACATTGGAAACATTTCCCTGCAACCCCTTCACACCTTCAGGCCATGGAGGCAGGTAGCTGAGACTTCCGGGACTCACGGGGAGGGCCGACTACAGCTTCCTCCCCACAGGTGTACCCTGATGGTAAGTCCCCTTTTCTTGGTAGGCCTCAGGGGCTTCCTTTCCACCTCGGGTAGAGGGAGTGTCCTCATTCATCTTATCTTCTCACTCGGGGCACAGAGGTGTACTTAAAACCTCTTCCCTATCTGGGGGCATTAAAAATCTTTCCCATTTCGCGATACAAGTGTTTTCACTGCAGTCCCCGTTAGTTCGCAGGCCGCTGGGCCTCCCACCTCTGGCCTCCTCCCTATCTCGGAACACCGGGACGACCAAACTATAGCCTCTTCCCCACTTCGACAAGCAGGTTCATCCTCATTCTTGAGTCCTCTTTGCAGCTTCTCAGACCTCAGGAATGTAAGTGGCGCCCAAGTCCCCCGAAACCCTGTCCCGACCCTTTGTGTAGGGAGCTCACTGCGGCGGGCTCGGAGGCCTCCGAAGGCCCCGCCCCGGGCCACCAAGGGGCGGCTCGAGCCCCGCACAGCCCCGCCCGTTCCGGGGCTGCGGGAGTCTTACCGGGGAGAGCTGCGCGGTACCCGAACCCAGACCCGAGTTACCCCCCGCGCGAGCGCCTCAGCCTCGCGGCCGACAGCCCCAGCCCGAACGGCTTCCCGGAGCCCAACGCAGCCACCACCTCCTTCGCCGCTCCACAAAATGGCCGCCAGCCCGCTCAGCCGCTCCGCGTTCCAGAAGGGGGCGGGACGGAGTGATTAACGTCACGAGGCGGGGTGGCGCAAGCGCGCTGAGGCCCTCAGGCAATCTGCCGGAAGTTGGCGGCGTTTGTGGTTAGAGGGACTTTTGAGTCCGGGCTTACAACTTTTGCACGCGGCTTTGGGACAGGAGAGTGACGCTGCGCAGTGGAATGAGTTAAGAGTTTCTGACTGGGCCCCTTTCTGTGGAACCTTGCGCAAATTGTTTCATTTCGAGCCTCTGCGAAAGGAGGGAAATAGTGCCTACCTCGCAGAGTTGTTATGAAGATTAAATGGACCTCGAAGTGATGGCTAGTTCCATTTAAAGTACCTGACAGAAGAACCAAAACCTGAGATTCTTTTTTCCACTTGAAAATTAAAATCCCGGGAGCCTTACTCGCCAATCTTCATTAATACCTCCAAAGCTGCACTTTAAGTATTATTTTATTATAGAAGAAATTATTCTCAGTTGCTTTGGTCCTAGCCCCCCAAACCCCATTCTCCCTGCTTATATCCAATATCTTGAAGAATGTCACCATAATTGACCAAGTTTTCCAAGTCAGAAGAAACTAAGGATCCAGCTGACTAACAAAATTAGGGCTTAAATGTTTGCAACATTAACAAGCTTTTGGGAAGATTTGCGTGGCAGACTTAACAGGCACTGGCCAGGTATTGCAAAACCTGCAAATTGAAAAAAGGCCACACTTGTAAACTAAACCTATACTGTACATATACTCTTTGTAGGTATGATTTAGTTCATTAAAAACAACACCTTCTAAATGCAATGTGGTAAAGGGAGTGGATGTAGCTCAGTGGTTGAGTGCCAGCTTCCCACATAGGAGGTCCCAGGTTCAATCCCTGGTACCTCCTAAAAAAAATAATAGTCAAATAATATAAATGCAATGTGGTATCCACGAGTGGCTCCTGGAACAGAAAAAGGGTATTAATGAGAAAACTGGTAAAATCTGAATAAGCCTGGAGTTTAATTGTAATATACTAATGTAAATATCTCAGTTTTGACAACTATTCCATTGTTTTATGTAAGATGTTAAAATCAGTGGAAACTGGACGATGGGTATATGAAACTGTTTATCTTTGCAACTTTTCTGTAAATCTAAAATTATTCCAAAATAAAAAGTTTACTAAAAGAAAACCTCTCTAATTTCATCCCCTCCTTCCCCTCTTCATCCTCATTCACCATACCTTAGATGGTAGCTTTCAAACTTTTTTGACAATTACTCACACTATTACAACCTAGAATACACACTCAAATATATAATCAAAATATAATATTTAAAATACGTGCTTTTTACTCTTTAATTTTTTCAGGCTAATAACTACCCATCTATGGATTTAGACCCACAAATGGAGAAACTCCGCTCCAGCTGCATTGACCTTCTCTTGGTTTCTCAAACATACCGTGCTTTTTCACACTTCACACCCTTTGCTCTTGCTGCTCCTTCTGTCTGGGACATTCATCTGTAATTTTTCCCGTGGCTCACTCTTCATGTCTCTGCCTAAGTGTCACCTCCTCCAAAAAGCCTTCTTAGAACACCCAGTATAAAAGTTCTCCTCCTGTTATCTCCACATACCACGCTATTTCGTCCATAGCACTTAACACAACCTATAATAGTCTTATCTGTTTACTTCCTACTTTCCATCTCTTCACTAGAATGTAAGCTCAAAAGGCAGGGTCCTTTTTGGTCCTGTTACCCAGTGTATCCCAAATAACCAGAAAAATGCCTGGCTTCTGGAAAACACCTCAATAATTGTTGAAAGAACAGAAATACAAGCAAACCCAGTCATCTGTGGAAATCTGGGAGCGGTAGTCTGTCCTACAATTCCCAAGAGCAATTTCCACTTTGCCCTGAGCCTCTCATAAAGCCACAGAACAAATAGAAGAAAGTTGGGAGCGGATGTGGCTCAAGCAGTTGAGTACCTGCTTCCCACATGGGAGGTCCCAGGTTTGGTTCCCCGTGCCTCCTAAAAACAAAAAAATAACAAGCAAAACAAAGAAAAACCCAACTTAGGGAAGCCAATGTAGCTCAGTAGCTGAGCACCAGCTTCCCACATATGAGGTCCCAGATTTAATCCCCAGTTCCTGGTACCTCAAAAAAATAAAAATAAAAGTTAATTTACTCCTCCAATTTGCAAACTAACAATTTTCAAGGAAAGAAACAAATTATTAGACTAATGGAGTCATATAGATATTTCTAGCTGTGTTAGGAGCAAAGAAAGAGGATGAGTACAGAAAGAAGACAAGCCGCCTAAGTAACTCACTTAGGCGGCGGTCTACAGTCAATGTGAAGAGGTGACCTTTGGAGCCACAAAAAAATTAATTCTAAGTTGATTATGCTTGTTCCTGAAGGAACTAGTCCAGCTGAGCAGCAGAAAATGATGACTCGAATGTCCACATAGAGCTTTGGGGCCCCTAAACATTCCTCTGGCTCTCTCCCCACCAAGGACACAGACATGTCCAGCAGCAATAGCATACCAAATGTCCCTACTGCTTCAGGATGAGAATGTCCACCTAGACCAGAGAAGGACTCCAGAGAAATGAATAATGTTCCCCACCAAAGTAGCCGAGGCTAGGGAAAGAGTTTTCTTGTGTCTCTGTCTTAGAGATGGGCTGATGCTGAGTCAATTGAGCTATAGCAATTCTGGTTTGAACACGGAGCACCCACTGGGTTTAACAAGGTGCCTGGCTGTGCAAGGGTCCGAGAGACAGGAGAGCTGGGCCAGCACACAAAGTCAGGTGCCCACTCTTCTAGTGTTGGGTCCACTTGATGCTCTTGAGGTCAATGCCATCCTGCACCATCTCCCAGAGAGGGCTGCCAAAGAGAAGAGGCACTGGGTGAGTGAAGGTTCAGTGAGTAAGGAGCCAACCTTGACTCCAAGGCCCTAAGCAATGACTTGCCTCCTGTCTTCACTACTCCCCTGCCTCCTTGCCCTGGCAGGCCCCACCACAGGTGATTAACAAATTGTCCACAGCTATATGTAAGTCTTTGCCAAATCTAGCCTCTCCCCAACTCCCAATAAACAGGAATAACTAGGGATCCTAGGCTCAGCACCACTGGGGCCCTGAACCAATGGGCATCAGTTGTGGTCATATTCTTGAAGCTCCTACTCCACCCATGAGAGGCTATGGAAGAACCAAGACCCTTGGGACTCATAAAAGTAGCAAGTGTCAGCCTCTCTACTAACCCCCATCATGAATGGCCCACTTTTCAGCACTAGTTTCTAGTTTTTGCCTTATCTCCCGGTTAGGGTTGCAGCTTAACCCTAAATCAAATGGTTATGTGGCACATTCACACAATTCCAGCCAGCTTCATCTCCACAGAGTTGGATTCTGCTTCTAACATCCCAGGCTCCAATTCAAAAGGACCTCTTGGATTTTGGACCTAGGTATCCCCTCTCACATAAGAACTACTGCTAAGAAACCTTTGCTTCTGATCCCCTTCAACTTGGATGTCTTAGATAATGTAACCAGACTATAGTGTCTTAGATAATGTAACCAGACTATGGTGTGCCATGATTATGGGATTTTGTGGTTTGGATTTCCCCAGTTAATTTTCTTCTTCTCCATTTCATTCTTTCTTGGCTTACTCTTCTCCTTTATACTATGCATTTCCAGCATGCCTGGCCATTTATTACATTTTTCATGGACCTTGAAAGTTAACTATCTCCTTTCTATCCCTTCTTTTCAGGGAAAGTCACTTATTATAGGCTCAGAAAATAAGGCTATGGTTGAGAGCTAAAGTGATCAGGCTAAATTCAGTTTGTAAAAGGTTAAAGGAATAGGGTGCAGATACTGAAGCCACAGATAGCAAGAGTAAGGCTTTGCTAGCAACATGGTCAGTAAAAAGGCCCCTTGAGTATGCCAAAATACCAGAAAACCAGGCCAAAGGAAGAATTCTGAGTCTAAGAAAGTTGTGCAAGTTGTGGATGCTTTATCAATACAGCTCAACCCTGGGAAGGAAAACCCAGAGACCAGAAAGGCTAGGAGAACTCACAAAGGGAAGCAGGGTATATACCTGAACTTCCTCACTTGGTCCCAGGAGACTGGACCAAGAGATTATTGAAAGTCAAGTTTAGTCAGGACAGAGCCATGCTCTGAAAAAATCCAGAGGCCCAAAGAAAGCTGAGCTCTATGGCTACTAGGGGAAGTCTTAGGGCAGCTAACTGGTCAAAGATTCCTTGACCTCTACATAATAGACAACTCTGAGCAGTGGTTCTTAACCTTTTGAGAATCTAATAACAACTATGGACTTTCTCCCAGGAAAAATGCATAATTGCCCAACATTTAGCATACAATTTCAGAACAATCATGTACCAACTGAAGTTCAACCACAGAACCCAAATTGATAGCCCTACTTAAAGGGAGTTTTCCTATACTGAGGCTATAAATTAGTAATTTTTAAAATACTATTGCTGCAATTAATACTATCAATAATGAGAAATACTTGCACTTATGCAGTTCTAATTTTTTTATTTTTTACTGTAGTAAAATATACAAAATTTAACATAGTTCTTTAGCTTTTAAAAACATTTTCTCATATTCTGAAAACATGCAGCTGAGGAGACCCGCTTTCTCACTGTGTGGGACCTCTAACTCCTAAAATCCAAGCACTCTTCACAACTTTTTTTGAGGTTCTGGGGCCACCCAGGACATCATATGTGGGAAGCTGGTGCTCAACCACTGAGCTACATCAGCTCCCCATCCAAGCACTCTTAAACCTCGGTTTCTGGTAGCGTGAACACATAGCCTAAAGTCAATAGAAGAGCCAGCACTCTAGTTTCTTCCAAAGGGTCTTGGGTATAATAGTGCATACCTCATTTCTCGAAGACGCTTCACATGCTGGATACACTTCTCCACAGTGTAATCCACTTCCTCCTCTGTGGTGAAGCGGCCAATACCAAACCTAAAAACAGCCACAGGAGAAAAGCTTGCCATCAGAGCACTGACATCATGGTAAATTCATTCAGCTAACACTCACTAAAGGTTTATTACACATAAGACACAAGGAGAAAATAATATGGTTCTTCCACTTGAGGTGAGAGTATCTCAGAACCTGGTCTGTGGAATAACCATATTAGAATCACCTGAGAAGATTCCTGTACCTCCTCCAGACCTAATGAATCAGAATCTTTATCTTTCACTAACTTCCCAAGTGATACTCAATAAGGTCTGAGAACCACTGCTCTAGAAACATTCAGGAGGAATCAAAAAGGTATAAGGAGGGAAGTAGATGTGGCTGAAGCGACTGAGCTCCCATCTACCACATGGGAGGTCCCAGATTTGGTGCCAGGTGCCTCTAAAAAAGACAGTGAGCTGGCACAATGGGCAGGCGCGGCGAGCTGACACAACAAGATGACACAACAAGAGACACAAGGAAAATACAATGAGAGACACAACAAAAGCAGGGAGCGGAGGTGGCTCAGACAGTTAGGTACCTTCCTCCCACATTGGAGGTCCCGGTTTCAGTTCCCAGTACCTCCTGAAAAGAAGGTACTGAATTTACACAACAAGCAGATACAACAAATGCAAACAATGAGGGGGTGGGGAGAAATAAATAAATTAAATAATTCTTAAAAAAAAAAAAAAAAAAGAAGGTATAAGGAAAATTAGCTTGAGAAAGACTATAAAAGGAGACAAAAGATACAAGAAGATGGTCTTTCATAAATGCTGCAGCTCGAGTCACTGACCTGATAGAAGAGTGAGCTAAATCCTCATCAGTACCAATTGCTCTAAGGACATAAGAGGGTTCCAGAGAGGCAGAGGTGCAGGCACTGAGGAGAGAGTCACAAGAGCCTTGCTAAGTTCATCATCAACAACTACTGTTAGTCATAAATCCCTAGCATTTTTCCCACAACCCCCAGGTCCTGGAGTCACAGCACAGAGACAAAAGAGACTTTCTAATCTGACAAAGCTTAAGAACCAAATGCTGGTCTGCCCATCCTGGGATGCAAACCTAGCTTCTCTGGCTGCTATGTAGATAACCTCCTTGAGCAAAGACACGGCCAAGGCATGACAGAGCATGATGTCACGTTAGCTGGGTTTAACAAAGAGAGGCAGCAGAGGACTATGTGCTCATTCTTGAGGACAGAATATACCATCTGTACCAGCCTTGAGGGCAGTTAAACCCTTGTTGGCTTTTGGAGCAGCCTTCAGTTCTGAAGGCCTGCAACAGAGCTGCTAGTATAACCCTAGAACAGACAACATACATCTCCTGGGACCACAAAAAGCACAAAATTCTACCCCAGGAAGTTTATCCCAGAGTGATAAACTTTGGCCTATGCCCAGCCAGCTAAAAAAATAATTACAATAGTTATGTACAAAATGACCTTTACCCTTAATCAAGAACTCTTGTCCCTGTCCTCCCCACACTGGGAAATTTAATAAGCTGTTATGGCACTTAGAAGGCAGGCTAATCAGCCCTGAAACAGTCCCTGTCTGTCTGGTTCAACTCACCTCCCTGAAGATAAGGCAACATCCTTGAGTGCCATTAGCAAACTCTCCCCCTCCACATATGCAAAGGAGAGGTTGATACAGCCTAGAAGAAAGAACCACTATGAGAGGTGTCCAGCATCTCAGGCTCTTCCAGAATGGGAACAGAAAGGACCATGTCCATACCTGGGTAATGGTGCTCAGGGTCCCCATTCATCACCACATCTGGAAGGCTCTTCATTATCTTCTGTGTAAGCCGCTCTGCTAACTTTGAGATCCGCTTGTGGTCATACTGAGGAGCAGGAAAGGGAGAACTCAACACTCAGAGTCACCTATCATCCTATGTTACTTACATAGACCACTGTATCTCCAGCACTAAGCACAGTGCACGGTGTGTAAGAGGTACTCAGTAAATGGACACTGGTTCCAACAACCCAGAAACAAAAATGATCGAATAACTACTAAAAGGGCATGGGTTTTGAAACCCCTAACACCTTCCTCAGAACAAGATGCCAGCAGCCCTGTACAAGGATGGGTTTTCCTAAACTGAGTATGATCCTGCAGATCA